>BRXX01000520.1:24148-54089 GCA_030267905.1 Triparma verrucosa
CCCCCCCCCTTCTCACCTCCTTCTTTTCGCCCTCCTCGACCCGCATGGCCAATTTGATGCAGCGCTCGTACAGATCTTTCCTCTCAACCACCCCGTCGCTGTTCAAGAACCTCGGGAGCTTGTCCCTGGCCAACATCGTCACGACCTCGTTGACTGCCGGGTCAAAAGTTTCGCTGTCCACACTACCACCATCCAACCGACTCTTCACTTCAGTGACCATACCGCTGGGGATGTTGATCTGCTCCTCCCCCCCCTCTTCGATGTACTTGTCGAAGATGGACTGGGCTGTCACCCCACTTTTTCCCGCCTTGAACTCGTTGACTGTGACGTAAAAGTTGTAGCTCTCGAGCGCCACCTCCTTCTTCAAAAACTTCATCAAGAGTTGGCTGACCACGTCATCGTTCAAAATACGCAAAACCGACTCGACCGGCCGGATGCGGGCTGAGTCGCCTGCAGAACCGGTGGACAAGTCACCGACGAATTCCTTCTCCACGGCGAATTTGTTCCCCAGTAGGGTCGGGTCGTCGACTGAAAATGCCTCCATGGTCGACAGGGCGTCCTTCAACGGATCGCTCTTCAGATCAAAGTCCTCGAAGAAGGTTCCAGTCATGCTGCTCTTCTTCGCCTTTCCGCGACTGTTCACCCTCGCAAGTAGCAATGCCTTCCGGTCCATGGCGGCCTGCTCTTTATCTACGACTTCGTCTCCGAATCGCACGGACGTTCTTCCCCCCCCCCCCGCCCCGCTTCCGCTTGACCTGCTGCTCGTCTCCGAGCCCGACCTCTCCGCTCCGTCACCTATCAATCCTGTCGGAGGAGGGCCGGGGGGGGGGGGGATACTGCGCTCGCTCACGTTCCGCTGCAGTCCATCCTCGGGCGGAGGTCCCGGGGGTGGAATCCCGCTCAAGCTCTTCTCTAAAACGCCAGCAGTCGAAGGAGGTGGCGGCGGGACTGAGCTGATGGTGCTACCCAGCGTCCTAGCGCTGTCTGGCCGATCTCCTACACTCAATCCATCCATGTTGAACTGCCCCTGCCCCTGTCCTCCCATCCCTCCCTCGGAACCCGTTTTTCTGTCAGCTGAGCTTGAGCGCCTGGTTTCGAACACAATCTCCTCGTCGTGCTCGTCAACTAAATCCAAGCTGACGCCGCGACCGCTTGCGTTGGTGTGGTTGCCCTCGCTGTTTCCGTCCAGGTAGATGTAGCAGCTGCTCGGGCTGGTTCCTCTCATACTGGCGCTGCCAATTATGAATGAGGAAGAGCTGTTCTTGTACCAGGCCGGGCCCTTGTGCTCGCTGTGGTCATCCGCCGATCCCCTCAAATTCGCCTCGTACAGGCTTTTGTTGTAACTCTTATTGGTGCTTCTTCTCCGTATTATGCTCTTCAACAGCGCGGGCTCGACCTCGGCCCTTCCAATGGTCTCGACTGTGCTCCTCCACGTGTACGCCCCACTGCTATCCCTGACCACCACGACGCCCTCTCCCCCTTTAGAGTTGTGCACCAAGCTGATTAGCATTGAGTCAAGGTACGAGAAGAAGACACTTGTGTCCTTCTCTCCCTGAGACGGGTCGTTCTCGTCAACTTGTAGATCAAACCTCCCGGGATGAGACAAATCGACGTTCTTGTAGTCCTCCTCCCTGTTGAGCAAATTCAGCAAGCGAGTTATGATGTCCTCAGCCACCTCTGAGATCTCGGGGAAGACTGGTACCACGACGTTCCCCTTCTTCTCCAGGTGCTGGTCCATCCTAAGCTGCAGGAGCATCCTCGGGAGCCGGTTCGTGGCCTGGTAGAAACCGCTCTCCCCCTCCCCGAAGGAATCTTCTTTGCTGGCGACCTGCGTGATTGGAAGTTTGCCCATGGCGGCCGCCTCCAACACGTCGAAGAACTTCATGCAAGCATCCTCGTGGAGCAAAAATTGGGTTGGGTTGTACATGACCCAGTCGCTGATGCAGTTCAGGGCGCAAACGATGCGTTTTGACAACTGCGGCGACACGAAGTTGGCGGTGTCGACTTCCAAGATCTGGCCGTTCTTCGTCTCGATCACCTTCTCCTCCTTCACCAGCTTCTTTTCGCTCGTGCCCCCTCCTCCCCTGATGTTTCTCCCCGAAAGGGTCTTGCTTTTGTTGGCCGATCTCCCTCCCTCTCCAAGGTGCTCCTTCGCGAGCGCTTCGTGGGCGGTGTTGTAGACGTTCCTGATCATCTGCCACGTGCTACCGCACAGGTTCAAAATGAGCGTGTGGTGAAGGTCCAACTCGTCGCCCCCGAGGTGAGGGTACAACTGGGACAAATCGTGGAGGCAAGACATGCTCGCGAAGGCGACGTTGTCGCTCGCGTTGTTGCACCACTTGCAGAGCGTATTGACCCAGTGCCGAACATTAAAGTCGTCGAAGTCCGCTCCTACCTCCTGCTTCCCTAGTTCCTCAGCCATTAGAAAGAACAAGCCGGAAGCGCAAGTGCGCACCCAATCGCAGGAGTCCTCGTTTGACGTGGCGCCGTCCATGAACCTGATGAAGATGTCCCCCAGCCTCGCCGAGAAGGTCGACAGCAGTGGAGCGTTGTCCTCCGGGCCGCTCTTCAACTCCCCGAACTTCCCCAACAATGTGATGACGCAGCACAGAGCCTGCATGAGCGCCATCTTGGACTGATTTCCCAAGAAAATCGTCTGCTCTCCCGCTCCAGGAAGAAGCTGCTCCGTCACAGACAGAAATGGTGCTATCAGACTGCAAACGCCCGGGATCTCGCTCAGGAAAAGATCGCCCATCATCCTGATGATTATGATTAGCGCGCCTTTCTCCTCCTCCAACAGCGCCTTCCTGACGAGCTTCAGAATCTTCCTCTCGATGCTCACGTCCAAATGAGTGAACGTCCTTGCGCACATGAGCTTCATGAGGCTCTCCAGCGCGACCATTCGGCCCTCCTTAAAATCTTTACCCTCCTTCTCGGCGCCCTTGAAGAGCCACGCGCCGAACAAGTTCGCGACCGTCATGGGGCCGATCCTGATGAGAGGACTCGTCAAGTCGAATTCCTCGGCCTTCGCCCGCTCCTTGCTCTCGTTCCTGGCGACTTTGTCGGATCCCTTTTTCGGCGGGGGGCGGTAGTGTCTGTCTGGGATTATGGCTTCGCTGATCCATTGCCTCACCGCATCTGAGACTGAGCGCATGCCCAGCAAGTGACTCTTTGGCACCAGGTCTTCGGTCACCTTAGGGTCTAAAATGTTGAGGTGGCGCTGCAAGACGTTCAAGGCCTCCGAGGCGTTGGCGGACTTGAGCCACTTGGCCCCTTCCACTTGCCATCGGCTGTTCTTCTTCTTGATGTCCATCGTCGCGTCGTCACCGATAGCAATGTTGTAGATTAAGAACCTATTCAACTCTAAGAGCGTCTGCCTCCACTCCATGATGACGCTATTGCCGAAGCCTCTGCTGTCCTCGAAGTTGATCCACTCTCGAACGATCTGATTGGTCCTGGCCTGCGGGCCTCCCTCGTCCGTCTCCCCGTTGATGCCGTTGTTGATAGCGTTGACCTTGAACAAGGCCCTCACCAGCCGCGTCAGGAACTCAATGGAGATCTGCTTCTGCTCTACTCTGCTAACCTGGATTTTCGCAATACTGCACTGCGCCGTAATGACATTTAGGAGCAAGTCTTGCATGACAACGCCCTTGGCCGCTCCGAGGGTGGGAGCGCGAAGAGGGAACTCGAACAGGCTCACGCAAAGGTGGATCATTTCCTCAAAAATGTCGCTACTTGCTATCTCTGAAGGGTCGATCAGCAACGAGCAGATGTGGCCTGAGAAGATGACGCAAGCGTCTCCAGACGCCTTCAAAATGTGCTTGGGTGCGCTGGTAGTCGTCGACGAGGCGGTGGTCTCGACAAGCGTCAAATACTTATTAAGGGTTCTTAACGCCATTTCGTGCCTGGCGGGGTCCGACAGGTGGTCGAACCTCTGCCTGTAACACTCGTCTATAATTTTCCCGCTGTTTCCGTCAGACCAAAATATATCCAGCACGCTCCCTCCCTCCTGGACGAGCTCGTCTGTCCACTTCTCTAGGATCTGCAAGACCTGAAACGGGGCGGTCTGCAAGTTCTTGGACATGGCTGGTACCTCATAGGGCTGCGTGGCTGAAGACTGCAGGGCTTGAGGCAGCAGAACGGGGAACACGTGAGTGCAAAGGAGGTCCGACCAAAAGAGGAGGGTCATATTAGAGTCCTGCTGGCCGCCGATGCTGTCGTGTCGTTTGCCCTCGGTCACCCTGGACGAAATTGAGAAGTGAAGAAGCTCGGCTAACATCGCGAGGTGATCGGAGAGGGTCAGGTCGTTCTCAGACTTCAGGCACTGCATAGGCTGGTCGTTCCAGCTAGTGAAATCGAGCTCTTTCAGGTAAGAGCTCTCGCTTGGGTTGATGATCGGAATTGACTCGATTTCGCTCCTGGGCGTGAAGGGCAGCCCAGGCTTGGGGGAGGACATGTCAATGAGGCCCTCGAGGCCGCCGAGAACGCTAGCCTTCAAGAGAACTATGTGGTCGACGGATTCGGAGTGGTCTGAGAGCGTCGTGGTGTAGTGCAGGAGGAGCCTGAGGGCGGGGAGTCGGATGGAGTGCATATTTTGAGGATGAAGGAGTTTCTGGAGAAGGTCAAGTATGCCGCTGTTCTCCCAGCCGTTGAAGGCAATCGAGGAGGCGCAGTGTTCGAAGAGTTCGCCGATAATTTTAAAGACGTCGAGCCAGTCAGGAACGCCAATATTCTTCTTGAGTCCAAACTTCGACATGAAGCCCGTGCTTCCTTGATCCTAAATGAGGGAGTTAAATCGTGTCAGTCGATACGATTATGATTCATGGATTAGTGGGCGCTGGTACTGTCGCGTCGTCTCACCTCGTTGCTCCACTCGTCCATCTTCAATTTCTCGTACTGCTCCACCGTGCTCACAACGGTCTTCCAAACCTCGTCCTTGTAACCTCCAAAAAACCTCTCCCTCTCCTCCAACTCGCTATTCTTACAGAACTCGATGGCGGTTCTCAGCTTCTTCCTCGGGGATTTGTCGCTTGAGAAAAAACGAGTCAATCTTTTGTCTGTCATGAGGGAGACAACTGACGGGTCGTCAAGGCTGCGGGTGCTTGTGAACCCCATGCTCGTCAACATATTACTGGATCCGGTAGACATGCTGGGAAGAAGTCGCGGAAATACGGCGTGGCTTTGAATTGGGCGGGGGCACTTGGTCAGAAGCGATCAGGGGCGCCTCCACGGAAGCGAGGAGGAGCTTGGGATGGAGAGGAACCCCGAATGGGAGAAGGATATGAAAGATCTCTGCCCTTTGTATTTATTGACGCGTTCCAGGGGGGGGTGCAATATACGTGGCAGGTGAGGATCGGTATAGGGGCAACAGGATGAGGACGGCAGGGGCGAATGGCTAACACAGGATGAACCCCCCTAAAAAATGCAATAAAATCTCTTCCAGCAACATTCCTGGATTGGGACACCCTTTTTGTATAAGAGCCGCTCCTCATCGGCCTCAGACGATGTTTCGTCGCAACTCTACGCGACAGACCCCATCTCGGTCGAACTCATTGGCATCAGATGCCCTGAACTCGATCGTGAGCGGTGGAAATAATTCGCCCTCCCCTTCGGCTCCATCTCCGCCTCCTCCGCCTCCTCCCCAGCTGAGCCCCAGTCCTATAGGCCCTAATGACGGCAGGAAGCGAAGGGTCAGCAGGAGTCAGTTTGATGCAGAGGTGAGCTCGGGGGATAATTTGCTTCCCTTCCCTTTGCTTGTGAAGGTTTAATCAGGATTGCACCTTGACACAATCAAAAACAAAAACACTTGTTCACTCACTCACAAATTTCTACCCTCCCTGCGCAGCTTCAGCAGCAGCTTAACAAGCTGGATTTTTACACCAATGTCCTACTGTCGCTCCGCACTGAGACCTCGCTCCATCTCTCCTCTACCACAAAAATGGTGGAAGGGATGCAGAGCTTGGCGAGTTGCATCGGGGTGGGGCTACTGGACGACGGAGATCTGGAGGACGTGCATGACTTTAGCGTCGGAGTTAACAGGATCGAGGACCAGCGATGCAAGGAACTGGCGAGCGATTTAGGTGAGGGGAGGGAGGGAGGACATCGGCACGCCATATTTATTTCGTTTATTGACACAGTGCAACCAACATGCAGAGACGACTGTGCTGCAGCCCATACAACAGATTCTCAACCTGAACTACTCCCTTGACCTTCGGGTGCAAGAGAGGGAGAATATGGCGGAAGACCTAGAAAAGCTCATTAAAAGCGGTGAAGATTCTACTGAGCAGGAGAGGGAATTCGCTGAGTTCAATCAGATTTTGAAGATGGAGCTCGGGGAACATCTTGAGGCTAGGAAGATGGTCTTGAAGCGGTCGTTTGAATCGCTTCGAAATGGTATGGGCTGCTTCTTCTCCGGGGCTAGCCGGTGCATAAGCAAATTCGAGGACGCTTTCGGGGACCTTCCTGTGGAGGGCAAGGCGCTGTCAATAGAGGCGGTTGGGAAAGTCGAAGATGAGCTCATCGAGGAGATGATTATGGTCACAGTGGCGGTCGCCAACGCCGAGGGAAAGATGGCGGACAAGGAGGAGAACATTAGGTTGTCGATGGGAGAGGAAGGCCTGAACGAGGGGAAGAAAGGGTTGAACAGCAGCAAGAAAAAGTGGCAGAAAATGAAGAGCAACTTCGTCAACGGAAAAAGTCAGCTCAGCAAGGGCCTGAGGAGAATGAGTGGAGGCAGCAAAAACGGAGGGACGCCTCAGAGCGGGAAAGGGGCGCGAAGAAAAGACAGCAACTTCAATCTATTTGGGGCTGGAGACGGCAAACCTTCCGAGCAGCAACTAGGATTCATGAAAGTGTTCAACTTTTTCGGCGGAAAGAATGATGATGAAAGCGAGAAGAAGGAAGCGAAGGAGGAAAACGATAATTTTTTGGGGAGAATAACCGGTCGAAAGGGGAAAAGTGATGCTGTAGGCGACCTCGAGGCGGAAGAGGATTTGAAGAGGAGGATACATGCTCTGACCACGGGCGAGGGCGGAGAGGAATTCGGCGGGGAAGCGTCAGCGGAGAAGTACGTCACGAGAGGGGCCCTAACCAAGAGGCTCAGCGAGACAAGTATGAGCTCGGAGCTGAGCATCTCTTCGGACCTGAGCGGCATGAGCAGCGATGTCGAGACTGGGTTACTTCTGAAATCAAACGACTCGAGGGATAATTCGAGGGTCAAGCTGGAAAGTTTGTTCAAGCTGGTCGACGCGCAGGCCGAGGCGAGGGGAACGGAGGGACAGGAAGAGGCTCTTTTCGAGCGATATTTTGCGGGCGGAGGGGCAGGGGCGGATAAGATGAATGCGTTGAAGGCCGCTTCATCGTTCCTGAATGTCAAAGAATTGACTGCTTGCCGTTCTGTATCTAAATCCTGGCTGGCTGCGTTGACATCTGACCAGTCGATCTGGCGCCGCTGCGTTCGAAAAGGGGGTGTCTCGGAAAAGACCAGAGGGGACTTTTGGCTCTGGCTGGTCTACGGCAATTCGGGCTTGATCAAGAGCAGAAAGGTCAAGGGGGGCGGGATGGGCTTCGACAAGGTCAAGTTCGGAAAGAAGTACTGGGCGCTGATAAAAGATGTGACCATAGCGTTTGGACAACTGCACGATGCAGAAGGAGGAGAGTCGTCGCAACAACCACAGGCTGGCGGGGGCAGTCCAGTCAGAGAGCCCAAGGGCGATGGATTTGCCGTAACGATGACTCCGAACAAGTTGAGCAACAATGACGCTCCTCTGCCCTCGCCGGCACGACGGCACGGTTTGAAGCGTCGCTTGTGCCTGGCGTGGGTCTCTGAGATAGAGATGGACGTAAGAAGAACATACAACAAGGACGAGTCCGTCGTGATAACGTTGGATTCGAGCAGAAATAACGATTTGCACATCGACGATGAGGACGAGGAAGACGAGGAGGAGGACGAGGAGGATTGGGACGAGTTTGTAGGAAACGAAGATATTAGTAGAGATAGTGGGGTAAACGTTGAGGTGGTTGACGACGCCATGACCAAGTTGGTGAACGACATGGTCGGGGTTGGTGATAGTGAGGAGGCTAGGAGCGGAAGGTCCGAGCCGGGCAGCCCTCAGAGTCCAAAGGGGGAGGTAGAGCAGGAGAAGAGGGTGGCTAAGAGGACGAAGCTGCGGCGAATCCTATGGGCCTACGCTGCCTACAACCCAAGGGTTGGCTACTGCCAGGGCATGAACATGGTGGCCCGGGCACTTTTGAGTATTTGCAACGAAGACGAGGTCAAGGCCTTCTGGCTCTTGGCGGGAATGATCGAGGGCTACGACATGAGCGAGATGTGGAAGAGGGGAATGAAGCAGCTGGACTTTTGCTTCTTTGCCCTGGACAATATGATGGGGAAGCTCCTGCCCGATTTGAAGCAGCACTTCGAGGGGGAAGGAATACTGCCGTCGATGTACGCCTCGAGGTGGTTCGTGACTCTCTTCTGCTGCTCGGACATTATCCCCCCAAAAATTCGATTGAAGGTGCTAGATATCTTCATGCTAGAAAAGTGGGGCGTGATCTTCTCGACGAGCATCAGTGTGCTGACGCTGGTCGAGAACAGCTGCCGGGAAACAGGTGAGCGAACGACGACATTGGGGAGCGAAGCGACGTTGTGGCTGCGTTATCTAACTCAATCTTGACGCTCGCTATGCTCGTTGCAGATTTCGAGGGTTGCTTAAAAATATTCAGTAACGTCAAGAGGGTCCTGGATGAACGTGACGAGGAGGAGGGCGTTTGGAAGTGGCTTGACAAGAGCGTCGGAGAATTCGTTATTTGGGAGAAGCAGATCAGGGATATACAAGCCGAGTACTTCTTGGAATCCAGCCTTGACACTGTTGACAGTGATGGAAAAGGAATAAATATCTAGCATAGTTGTATTTTTTTAATTTGAAAGTGTTATGGTCATGACTCTTTCAAGTTCTTGTGCCTCTGTTCCATCAAAAACTTGAAGTCCTCGCGGCTTATCTTCCCGTTGTTGTCCACATCCGCCTCTGCCAGCATCTCGTCAATCTCCTCATCTGTTATCGGAACGCCCAGCGACTCAATGGCGCTCTTTATGGTAGCTTTCGTCACCCAGGTACCGTCCCCGATTTGGTCGAAGGCGTCTGTTATTTCCTCGAAGGGCTCCGCCTCTATCGTGGGGGGAGAATTTTGGGGAGGAGGGTGGTGGGGGTTGGGGGGGTTAGTGGCAGGTCGAACTTGACAAGGGAAAATACTTCACTTACCGGCCTTTATACTCCTCGACATTAAATTAGCAAACTCCTCGTATCCCATTACGCCACTTCCCGTTGTGTCAACCTCGCTGATCATATCCCTGATCTCAGACTCTGTGCTAAACACCCCCTGGGCACGAAGCAGGAAGCCGAGCTGCTTGAAACCCACTGATGGCGCACCGTCATCGTTTGCGAAGGCGACCTTGTCGAATATTTCCCTCAGAGAGCTTCTCTGGTTGTCTGTGAGTGCGTCCATTTGTGAATATCGTTTGTGGGGGTTGGTTTGAACAATCACACGGTTTGGATCTGGATCGTTTCCAAGGGTTTTTACAAACTGAAAGATCAGCCATCCAGCGAACGAAAAGTTACGAAAATTCCAAATATATTATCACCAAAAATCTTATCTCTTACGTATCCTTAGTTGTTTCCGTAAACCCCCTCTACACCATTGCCAGTGCTAAAGCGTTCTCCTCGACGTCGCCGGCTGAAAACCCCCGGACTGACCTCTGGTTATTGAACAATTCAACATCTTTGCCGTCTTGGGGCACATTTCCATTTCGTACTAGCATGGTCATGCCGATGATGAGCGCAGAAACTAAACTGGCTCCTCCCAGGCCCCCTACAATGAATATCGTGCTGCTGTTCTTGTCCCCTTCAACTCCGAGAATACTCAGAAAATAAAGCGAAACTAGCGCTGTGACCATAACGAATCCTCCCTGCAACGGCTGCCACCACTTCAAACCTTTCAGCGAAGCGATCATTGAGAGCTCCCACGCCGTTTCCCTTTGAACGTTCTTCGACACTGCCTTGTTTGCGATTGACAAGGTGGTTATTATTGCGAGGTACACGGATAGATACATGGCCGCAGTTGAAGTATTACTGCACTGCCCGTTGTCAAGAGAGTTTTGACTGATGAAACAAGAAACCGTCTCGAACGAGAAGAAGAGCATCGTACTCATGGCCGCCGTGCCCTTCACCAAGACCGTCTGGCACAAGAAGTCCGACAGCCCCTGAGGGGGGAGCTTCGATGCTGCAACGAGCGAAGCAAGTCGCATTAAGATTGGAGTTGACGAGTTAGAATTGCGTAGCGATGATAATGCGCTCCTTAGAACAAATTTGCTCCCTCCAATCAAACTCACCTGATTCACGGAGCTTCAATCCTAGCCAAAACGCTAAAAACCAGAGAGGGATCTTGCAGAGGTTGAAACATCCCTTCAACATCAAGCCCAAACGAAAGTGTCCGCATGCAGCACCAACATCACTGATAATGACATAAGTGAAGAAGTGGAAGAACAAAAACCGCTTGTAGCCGATGTCCGTTCTCTTGGGCTTACATACCACCGCCATCAAAAATGAAAGTAAAGCGATGGGCAAAATCAAGTACGCCTTCAACATATACTTTTCCTCTAGCGTCACGCCGTACAATAGATACATCACCGAGTATATCGACGTGAAGAGGAAGCAAACACCCACAAAAGCCCAAGAGGACTGCGTCGACGAAGGTGAGTTAAACAAAAGGAAGCAGCAGAGTTTTGGTCTATCATATATATATTCACGTGGGGTTTGCCTCAGTATACTCCCTCATACTCGCTAACGCTCGGGCCTCGCTTCGCTCGCTACACTCACCTCTCCCACCGGCTCCTCAACTCCCCTCTCCAAACTACCCTGCTCCACAATTTGACCGCTCTCAGACAATTCAATCCTCCGGTCCTGCGCCTTCAAAGTAGAATATACCTCGGAAAGCAAAACTCCAATAATAGCTACTACTCCAGTAATTCCAACGCACTCTATCGTCGTCCCGTCCATATCATTTGCGCTCATCATGGCGAAGAGGAAGATGGCGCAGATGCCAGACACCAGAGTCAAGAATCCTGCCACTCCACGTCGCAATGAAATGTCCCTCAAAGTTGCGATCCTCTCAATCGACAAGTTCAAGTCTTTCTGCCACTCGCTCCTTACGCTTCCCTGAACTAGCTTCGTGCCCCACCAAAATAAAAGGTAGATAGAAATAGTCGTCGAGCACCAAGAGGAGTCGGAACACTCCAAGGCACTTTCTTTTTCGAACATGCACTTCGTCGTCCTGAAGGTTAGGAAAAGAATGGAAAACAGGGTCTTCAACGAGCCCTTGAAAAGTGTGTCGACCAAAAATGTTTCAAGGTCACTGTCTGGTAGTCGACCTACAGCTGCCCGCAATTTAAGCCCGAAGTGAAATAGAATTGTCAAAACCGCTATGACTACGAGGTGGCCCAAAATCCACGGTGTGTCGCCCTCCCTGCGTCGACGAAGTTGAGTTAAACAAAATGCGAAGTACAGTATATATATCACGTGGGGGTTCTCGGTCGCTTCGCTCCCTCTACACTCACCTCATGTTTTGAATTACCCACGTTCCCTCGCTTAAGAAAGCAAAGCTCGCGCCATGTACACGTAACTTCCACATATCTTTCGGACTCCTCCTCCTAGGCTGACAGAAAGTAGATCCTAAGTATGCTAATGCTACCACAGGCAATGAGGCCATGGACACCGTTTTGTAAGACATGTCCATCGTCACTGCGGCAGCAACGTTTACAGCAGAAAAAAATGTGGTCGCAAGTACCCCGGCATAAAACCAGAGTGATGAGCCCTCCACCAACATAGAGTCTGGAGGCAGTTCATCCTGATTCTCTCCTCCCTCGGCCTGCACCCTTTCTCGCCTTAACTCTCCTGTGATGACGACCATTTTCCATACAGCCGTCAAGAGCAGGCAGAAACCTCCAATACTCGGCACCGTAAATGCAGCATATTTCTCTATAGTACTACTGAAATTCCCCTCTGCTCCGTAATTTCCTAGAGAATAAAGAGCGCAGCCCACAGCGGTCAAGAGTCCAAAAGCCTGGATGGCTTCCTCAGCATTCATGTCCATGGCCAACAATTTCTTCGGCGAGAGCATATGCTTCTCAAGGATCCGTTTCGGCACCACACCGCTGGCGAGCTTGATGATGGTGTACAGTGTGACCATGCCGCTCAATCCTGCTTGACTTATAAGCGTTCTATTACAATCTCTCCAGTCTTCTGCGTTTCCGTCGCACTGGACGCTCGCAAACATTAAGAAGGCTAACTGGCCCAAACCAATGAGCGCCCCCCCAAAGATAACATCGTTAGTGAGGAAGTTGGAGAGGTCTTCGTCGGACAGATTAGCTATGTGGGACCGGCACTTCATTCCAAACTTGAAAAGAGCCAGCCATAAAACTGATCGTAAGCTCGCCCTTATTGATGTACCCTTGGCAAAGTCATCGCCGACTATGGCAAGAATTTCGGTAACTAATGTAAACAGCACGTACTGAAGCACGAGGAAAGCTTTGTATGCCCGATCTTCTCGTCTCGGCTTGAGAACAAAGGAAATAGCTATTGCCGTCCCTGACAGTGGCAGAATGATCGCAGTCCAGAACTTGTAAACTTTCTCGTCACCAGTGCGAGCATAGTAAGCGTACACAGCGGTGTAAGCAGACGTTATGCACGCCATGAAAATTGAGTACACAGTCGCACACTCGGTGACGTGAGCCGGCGCCGAAGATACTGTTGTTGTGGTGACACGATCGGCGCTGTCTTCATTGGTCTCCTCCGCCTCAGGTTGCCCAGTATCGTCCGTTATAAGAGGATTGTCCAAAACAGTTGGAGGCTCCGTCTCTTCGACGTCTGGAACATCTGAAGGGGGCTGTAATTGATGAGCGGACCCTTCACCAACAACATCCCCCTGAGGCACGCCCGAGGGAATGGGGGAGGGTCCCGCCGGATCAGATAATTCCAGCGAAGCAATTGTGGCAGCCGGAGAGGACATTTTGGGGAGAAGGGAGGGGGTGGGAGCGGGGGTAGCGGATATATATTCTCTAGGGCCTGTTCCTTGAACAGCAGCCTAAAAAAAGGTCAATATTAAGTTAATGAAGAATTGAATCTTTCGTTAGTTTCCCGGGATTTCCCCTTCAGTCCAATTCTGGCATCAGGGCTGAGACAGTTCTTGCTTAGTCATCTGCCTTGGCCTGAATCCCAACAAGTTTCAAGCGCAAAAAGCATTATATAAACATTACAAAAGCATTAAAAAACATGTCTACCTCATCTCTCACCAAACTTAACTACGTAAGTAAAACGATCGAGGTCGCCAGCGGGCGGGAATATTGTTTTCTCCTTTTTTTGGCCCCATCAAGATCCGAGACTTGTTCTGACCCCTTCCAACCCCACCTCAACCTCCCTCCGCAGGTCAACCTCGTGGCCTACGGCCTGAACGTCCTCTTCACCTACGGGATTGGCGTCGCAGGGCTCTTCAACCTGCCGGACAACACCGTGCTCTCTGAGAAGTACCAGACTCTCGTGACTCCGATAGGCTGGGCTTTCTCCATCTGGGGGCCGATCTTCATCAGCGAGGCAATCTTCACCCTCGCCCAGCTTCTGCCCAAGTACCGCGACAACGCGATCGTCGTTGACGGGGTCGGGTACTGGTACGCTGCCGTTTGCCTCGCGCAGATCTTCTGGACTCTCAGTTTCAGTCTTGAGGTGAGGACGAGGGAGAACTGAGAACCCTTATAATATAATTATTTTTTAACAACGTTGCCCTTTTCACAACTCGAAGCATCTGTGGCTGGCCGCCATCTTCATGTTCACCATCCTCGCCTTCCTCGCCAAGCTCGTCTCCTCTTGCTACAAGCTTGGCGCAGCCGAGACTAACGGCCAGTACTGGCTTTTCAAGTTCCCGTTCGAGCTCCACCTCGGATGGATCATCGCCGCCAGTTTCGTCAACTTCTCCGTTCTCTTCGTCGCCTACGGCGCCGATGACAACGAACCCACACAGTTGGCCGTCGCCGTCCTTTCTCTCGCTGGAGTCGTTGCCGCTGCCCTCTACCTGCTCTTCGTCCTCGAGAGGCCCCTCGTCACCACCGGAGGAGTTGGAGCCTGGGCCCTTGGAGGCATCGCCGCCCAGCTCACTTACCCTTTCGAGAAGACCCAGGAGGCCTTCGGTGACCTGGTCCTTACCGGCCTCACCGGCGCCTCCGGCTTCGCGTCCATCGTCTTCGCCGTCATAACCGTCCTCAACATCTTCTACCTCGTCTACAAGAACTGCTTTGGCTCTGCTGTCAACGCGAAGAAGGAAAACGGTGATGCCATGACCAGGAAGCTCAGCGTGCCTCTTACCGGTCTTGAGACCGTTTAAAGATTGGTGTGGGGTGAAAGCAAGCTGTGTTGAGCGCCTTGAGCGATCCTGAGCAACTGCGAAAGAGAGGGGGTAGAGAGATAGGAAAGGGCAGAATTTTATTATTGAAAATAACATCATTATTATACTTTTAAATGGCAGCGCTGATTGGCCTAGTTGAGTGCGAACGGCTCCGCGTCGGAGAAAGGAATATACTCCCCCTCGTCGTACACGCCGGTGTAAATTCGAACATCCTTCAGCTGAGTGGATCCCTTGTTCAGAAATAACGTGTTGGTTCCGTCTTCAAATCTCTCGTAGTAGGAGCCTAATTTTGATTGCGCCGACTTTCCTCCGTTTAGTGGCACTACGAGTGAGTCTGAGCCGAAGGAGATTGCCGTCTCTGGAAAATCCAGTTGGGCAAGGCCCGCTCCTCCGACCTTGCACAGCTTCGTCGGCCTATTGTCGTCGGGGTTATTCGGGCCTTTCTCAAACCGAAACAGGAAGGCGGCGATGCTCCCGCGGTACTCTCCGTAGCCGCACCAGCCCTTGGGGTTGTAGCCGCCGACAACTTGATTGTCGTTGGTTTGCAGCACAACGAGGGACGCTCCTTGTCGGTCCAATCTCTCGTGGAACTTCCGGTAGTCCCAGCCGTCGGTCTTGGCAGAGAA
The DNA here is from genome assembly GCA_030267905.1 of Triparma verrucosa. NCBI lineage: Eukaryota > Bolidophyceae > Parmales > Triparmaceae > Triparma > Triparma verrucosa. Next base: position 39,223 of record BRXX01000520.1, read on the forward strand.
GGTCAAGACCATGTCCCGCTTTTCCATGTTCGTGTTCTTGAGCATCGGGCGAAATCGCTTCGGGAGGTACGAGAGGATCGGTCCGTTCTCGTTGTCGATGTCGTTGGCGAGGGGCTCTGCCCACTCGGTCTTCGTCGCGGGATACTGTTCAGGGAACCTTTTGGAGTCAAAACGCTGCAGCCCTTGAGGCGACTGCTCGACGTCGCCGAAGAAGAAGTTGAACAGCTTCTCGACTGGATCTCGAGTGTCAGGCTCAGGTTCAGGCTCAGGTTCGGGTGGGCTATCAGCCTCAGCCTCGGTAGGCTTAAAGAGATCGTCAAGAAAACCGAATGTTCTGGTTTCACGTCGGTTAGTTATACTGACGTGAAATGCGGATGATTCAAAGAGAAGGAGAGCTGCGAGGAGCAGAACTGGAACACAGATCTTCGAATAACTTGTTGCAACATATTGATGCATCTCGTCGAATCTAGTCGGCGTCGAATCTGGTCGTGAGCGTTTGAACCGACTGCAGTAGAGACGTTTACGTTTGATTGACCTTTGCAATTTTTGCTCCCAATTTTTGCAGAGATTTGCCTTACCTGTGTGTGGCGTAAACAAAAAATATTTTATCATACACTTCCCCCTCCCCTTTCCAGCACGCGCTTTCTCGATATTTTCCTCTTCGCACTTCTAGAAACAAGCACCAAAACAAGTTCCTCCATAACTGCTAGGTAGGTCAGCATCTCCTCTGATCCTTCCTCCACGATGATGAAGCGACTCAATAAAAGGATGACGGATATGGAGGCGAAGTTTGCAGAGGAGAGCAAGTTGAGGATGGGCTTGGAGGCGAAGCTAGCGGAGGAGAGGAAGATGAGGGAGGAGCTCGGGGAGGAGCTCAGGGCTTCGAAGGAGGCTGTTAACACCGTTACCTTTAAGTACTCGAAGGGGTGGAGGGCGATATTCCAGCTTGGTGCGCTGGTTACGCCTGCTCTAGCGGCTCTTGGTTTTTTTAGGCAGAACGAGAAGCTTCTTTTGACAGCACGGAATTTTGCTGTTTTCAGTGAGGTATGCACACTCCTTGCTCTTGGCGCCAATCCGAAGAATTTTGGTAGCTGGAAGGAGAAAGCTTACATTTTCACGAGCTTCATGACTTGGCCCTTGTCAACTTTCACGTTTGGATTAGGGTTATCAAGGGTTGAGGACCCCACCGCAGTTAAAATGGGCAAGATGGACATGATGATTGCGATTTTCGTTATGTTGGTCGGTTTGCCTGGTATTCTCTCTGTATTTAAACTGTTCTCGAAATTACCCGACGCAAAACTAAGCGGCGCCATGCTATTTCTCTTCCAATCCGCTGTGTCTATTCTCGGCAGTTTATTGTACGTATCAAGTTCTTCGTTCCGATGCGTAATCAACTCCGACAAAAATGTGGGGTCGATTGTAGATCAGTGCGGCAATCCGATGCAACCAGCAAACGTTGTTAGCACTTACTTAATTATTGCTTGGATAATGCGCTATCTCTTTGCTCCTTTAACTGATGCCACAAACCAGCTAAGTTGGAAGAACGTGATGGAACTTAGGATGAGCAAGATGCAATTTACCCAAGGCGCCCTGTTCAGCACGATGTCCTTACTTACGATGGTCATATTCGCCAACACCAACGAAAATGGCACTAAATTCGACGACTTCCTCCATTTGCTGGTGACGAGTTTCAACCTGGTGATGTTTGTATATGTTACTTTGCTCTTTTCCGAATTCGCGTTCAAAAAACTTTTCTGTAAACGCACGACAACGACAACGGACGACACCACAGAAAGTGACAACTCGGGCACTTTCGGCCTATCCGAAGCAGGCATGTCCTCGGGGATGCTCTAAACTTCGCCGACGTGGAAAAATTCAAAACGGTTAATAAGAAAAGAACAAGTCTTATCTAAACAACGCCCTCTTCCTTCCCTTTAACAATTTTATCCTCTATCCTCTATCCTCTTCCCCTTTCCTTTCGTTCACTACAATTACACGGTCAAGCCCATCGCTAACACTGCCCAACCTTCTCTTCATTCATTCATTCGGGGGTGTAACCGGGCCACACGAAGTTCCTCTGGTACTCCGACTTCTTCCTGTCGATCTTGGCGACGTTGGGGGGGTACCTCGGCGCCCATACTTCCCTCTTCCCGTACTTTCCGAAGTATCTCTCGGGCGCGACCTTCGCCTCCCTCTCGGCCGTGGCGTGGGCCTTGGCCCTCTCGGCCTTCATCTGCAGGAGTTTGTTGTGCCTTCTCATGGCCGCCGTCTCGGTTTGATAGTTCTTCCCGCCCGCGCAGTTCCAGTTGTTGTTGTTCTCCATGGTCGGCTCGCGCTCCCTGACGGGGATTTCGGCGCGAGGTTTCTTGACCGGCTTGGGTTTCTTGAGCTCCTTGATGAGCTCCTCCTTGTTCTCCTTGTTCTCAATCTCCTTCGTCAGAACGTTCTCGATGAGGGAGATGCTCTGCCTCCTGGCGTTGGTCTTCTCTGCTATCTTCTCCTCCTCGTGCTCTTGGACGATGTTCTTCTCCTTGAGCACCTCAATGTCCGGGCGAGATTCGAGTGCCTTCTCGATGACTTCGGCGCTGTTGAGGCGGGGCTTAGACCTGCCGTCGGGGAGGAACTTCGGCCGGGACTCCAACATGCGAGTCAATTCTACTGAACTATTTCGCCTCCTGGCGATCGCGTCGCTGTTCATTTGGTTGTGGCAGACTTCGGGGTCGGACGTAGGGAGAATATTGAGGCTGGCCATCTCCACGGACGAGCGGCGCTTCTGCAGTTTCTTTCCCAAGTCGCTTCCAACCTCCTTCATCATCTTCTGGGTGGGCTGCCTCGCCTTCTCCTTCTGCTCCTTCTTGCACCTCTCCAAGACTTTCCTGGCCCCCTTGAACGTGAAGATCCTCTGGCTCGTGACGTCGTTGTCCTTCATGACGTTCTTTCCATTCTTGCTCTCCTTCACGGACTGGTGAGATTGGTTGACGTGGCCAGGGGTCCACTTGTAAGAGGCTTTAGATTCCGAGACAGCCTTGACTTTCCAGGCCTCCTCGGGCGTCACAAAGAAAGTGGAGGGTCCGTTCTCAAACGTCTCCAGCGGCAGAACTGCGAGCCGAGGAGCGATACGACCAGGTTAGAGAACAAAGTGCGGTCGCAACGCAGTCCAAAGCATCTCACCTGACTCGACCTCCTTCTCCTCCTCGATCTCGATGTCCAAGTTCTCGACGATGACGTAGTCGTCCTCGATGCTCTTCTCCTCCGCGGGGGGGTTAAGCGCGTCCGCGGCAGACTCAAAGACCACATTCTTCGGTCTTGGCTTGGTCGCGAGTTTTTTCGACTGCAACGAGCGAAAGAGAGCCATAAGGTCGGGTCAGATCGTGAAATCACCTCGTCGCTTCGTCCGAGAACACTCTCACCTTCTTGATCTTCCCCTTGGCCTTGGCCTTGGGAGGGGGCAGAGTAGACCAAGCGTAGTAGAGCGGCGCGACAGTGCTCTCGTCGTCTTCGCCGCCGATCTTTCCGTCCGCCTTCTCCTCTTCGTCGAAGGGGGTGGGAGGAGGCCTGGGTTCGAAGCCGGGGTGGGTCAATTTGCAGGCGGCCTGCGTGGAACGTGATGGCATGGTGATGTGGAGGAGTTAGTCCTTATTGTGTGTTTGTGTTTGTGTGTGTTTGTGTGTGTTTGTGTGTGTGTGTGTGTGTGTGTGTGTGTGTGTGTGTGTGTGTGTGTGTGTGTGTGTGTGTGTGTGTGTGTGTGTGTGTGTGTGTGTGTGTGTGTGTGTGTGTGTGTGTGTGTGTGTGTGTGTGTGTGTGTGTGTGTGTGTCATCAAGTTTGGGGCATTTTTCGCACCTGGTAGTTACTGTCAACTGCTGACCCTCCTCCACCTTGCCAGTTCATGGCGTCGGTGAACTCTTGGGTGCTGTTGCTCGCAGGCTTGGAGGACTTGGTTTTGCTCAAATCAACAGTGGGGACTCTGGGATGGAAGCCAGGGGCGACGCCGTCGCAGGCTGCCTGGTACGTCGACTGTATTTCGGCCCCTCCCTCGCCCAAGTCCCAGGTCATGGCTGCTATGAAGTCCGGGGTGGAGAATTTTGCGTTAACTTTCGACATTTGTGTTCTCGTTCTGCAAGAAGGGAAAGGGAAGAGGGTTAGAGGCGGCGGTGGCGCGCGGGAGGGTGGCAGGGGGGAGTTTTTCGAATATTTTAGATCATTCGTAACTGCAGTGTAGCTCTCGATGATTTCGTGCACGGTAAGATGTGATCCAAGGGGCAAAACAATTCGAACTCAGAAAACGGTTTGGCCAATCGCAGATTGAATTGATGGGGCTTGTACGTGTGTGTGTTTGTGAACGAAGCAGCGGGGTTGTCTTGTGCGGGATTTTGACGCACCAGGGGGGCGGGAATGAGGTTGAATTAAAGTTTGACGTACTTTATTCTCTTGAAGAAAGTCTGTACAAGTGAAATGAGCAAAAGACTGGTTCTTCTCACGAAAACGCTTCAGATTGTTTTCACTCAAGACCACTCAAGAAGTCGATCTATTGGTCCAACCGATTCCCACTCAGCTCAGCATCTAGCATAGCATCTACGCAGCATCTTTCATCGCTACTGCAATTCTAACGGCTCTTAAGTCATAAAAAAGATAAAGATCAAAAAGACTGGTGTGCCACTCGTCGCCGTCTTCGGTATGACTTCCAATGGTGATGAGGCCGGAATCGATGCGCAGTCGAACTCAGACTCCGTCACCCGCATCACTGAGTTGCGACCGATGCCAATGGCTTACCCTGCCTTCTACAATACGTACGCTTCGAAGAGGCAGCCCGTCTTGATCACAGCCCACGGTAAATCCTCAGACGAGCGTATCAGGTACCAGATGTTCAGCGTAAAGATCAGCTCGGTGGAGAAGGTGAACAACGAGGGGGGCAGCAAGGAAAAGGTCGACGTCGACACCATCATGCCCTTCTGGTGGAGGGACCTGGACACTCTCAAGGGCTACGCCAAGCTGGAGGGTGTGAAGGGGCTCCAGGCTGAGGAGGTCGAGTCCTTGTCTAAGGTCACTTACGAGGTCTGCGAGGGCGATGGGAACTTCGGCTACGCGGACAGGTCCAAGGACGTGACTGCCTCCTTCTCTGACTTCTGCGAGAACCTGACAACGAACCATTACTTGTCCCCTCAGAAGGTGAGAAGCTAAGTACCTTCAGTCAGGGTCGCTTCGAATGCGCCAATGCGTTTTCGCGCTAAGAAACCACAATCGCTGCCATACTATTACTATTCTAACTTGCCGCCGATTCGCTCGTCGCAGCCGTCCCCCGAGAACTTGACCCTCCTGAGAAAGCATGCCGGCGGGAAACTTGCCTCCCAGTACGCCGCTCCGCCCTTTTCTCTGTTGGCGATAAACCAGAGAAAATCGCACGAGAACAAAGCGCACTCTAAACGCTTGTACTTCGTCCCCGAGACCATTCGCTACTTGCACGGCCTGAGGCTTCACGCCGGGAACCTTTGGCTGGGCAAGACTATCGACGACAATGTGGGCAACAGCAGCGGCCTGCATTATGATTATCACGACAATATGCTCCTGTGCCTCAAGGGGTACAAGAGGGTGAGGGTGATCAAGCCGGAGTTTGCGAGTAAATGCTACATGGTCGAAGCCGACGAGGGTGATTTCAACTTTGTGGAGGAGGAGGAGGTGAAGGAGGAAGGCGGAAAGGGTGATGATGGCGACGATGACTCGGAGGCAAGCGTCACGATTGGAAAGGGCTTCGACTACGATTCGGACACCCCTGACTCGGACGCGGCGCCCAAGCCTTCCCTCAAGCTTCCGCACTTCTCCAGGGTCGACCCGAACCTCTCTCAGAAGGAGCTCAGCGAGAGTTTCCCCGACTTCGTTGACGTCCCGCAAGAGATCATCGACGTCGGCCCAGGCCAGATGCTTTACCTCCCCGCTGGCTACCTTCACGAGGTTCGCAGTTACGGGTTCAAGCCCTCCGATTGGAAGGGTGGCGACGAGAAACTGGAGGACAAAGAGGGGGGGACCGTCGTCGAAGAGACCAAAGACGACGGAGTTCACATGGCGGCGAACTGGTGGTACGATCCTCCGGAAAAAAACGCAACCTCCCAGAACCCGTATAATGAAGATGTCAACAGCCTGTTCACCATCAAAATACTCATCCCGACCTACGTCGTGGGCGCCGTTATCGGCAAGGGCGGCACCAACATCGACGAAATCAAAAGGACTAGCGGTTGCAATATCCTCGAAATGTCCAAGATAGATAGGAACAACGAATTCGTCGGCTTCTTTCCGAACACGACTAGTCGCGTCTGCGCCATCAAGGGTACCCTGGCGCAAATAAAGATCGCCGTGCAAATGATCTTCGAAAAGCTAGGGAACGAAAAGTCCTACAACACCGATAAGAAAACGAATCGATCTATGGTTCCCCAAAACATCAAGTTCCAGATGGCAATCATGTCGATGTGGGCGGGGCCGATCATTGGCGAGAAAGGATGCCTCGTCAACGAGGTCAAGAAAGCCACCACCACGCACATATCTATCCAAAAGCCGAGTGAAGTGAACCTGGAGCTCACCAATGGCGAGGTCCTCCTCGAAGTTGTAGCTGACACTAGGAATAATAAGTCCCAACGGCACTCTGACAAGGTCAAGCAAATCGCAAAGGCGACCGCGATGGTATTGGAAATCATTGACGATCACCTTAGGGATGAGAAATACAAGGTCTCCGGCCCTGTGTATGATAAAGCCGCCGGGTGGGCCCAAAGGGGCATGCTTGGGGGAGTCGGAGGGGGCTATGGAGTTGGGGGCGGGGGGCGTAAGCGCAAGAGCGATGGGCATGATGATCGCAGGTCACCTCCACCGAATGCTAGGTACGGCAACCCTTACCAAAATGGCAATAATGGGGGGCCCTATGGTGGTGGTGGTGGTGTTGGTCCGTACGGTCCAAACGGCGGGCAGCAGCAGTACAACCCGTACATGCAGCAGGGAATGCCACAGGGAACGCCACAGGGAATGCCACAGGGAATGCCCCCTCAGCACGGCTACGGAATGCCGCCCCAGCAGAATCCCTACGGCGGAATGAATCAGATGCCACAGGGGGGCTGGGGAGCGCCCCCTCCCCCTCCCCAGCAACAGCAGTGGGGGGGGATGCCCCCTCCTCCGCCTCAGCAGCAGCAGCAGCAGCCGCCGCAGCAGCAGCAGTGGGGGCAGCAGCAGGGCTACGGTCAGCCTCCTCCTCCTCCTCCTCCTGGCGGGGTTCCCGCGGCGTTTCCCTCGCAGCAAATGCAACACATCGGCCCGCCAGGGCCAGGGGCAGCGAGTGGGCCCATCAGCGATGAGCAAGTTACCGTCCCCGACGCGCACATCGGCTCCGTCATCGGCAAGGGTGGGAGTAAAATCTCAGAACTCCAAAATGTGAACGGCGTCAAGATCCAAATCTCCCCGAAAGAGGAAATGAGCGGCGACGGTAACAGAATCATCACAATTTCGGGGACGCAAGCTGGCCGTGAAGGGGCCAAGGCCGCTATGATTCAGATGGTGTCTCAGAGCATGAGTCATGCGTCGGCGAGGCAGCAGCAGCAGCAGCCGTATTACTAAAAATTAAGCCTGAGTATTTTCAGTGAAAGTTTGTTTGAGATTCTTTTGATTTTTTCTCACTCTTCGTCTAAAAGGATGTGCCACAGCAAGTCAGCTTGCTCATTGCCCAAAGCTTTTCTGGCGTTCGCCACACGCATACGAGTCGTCGAGTAATTGTATCCGTTGTAATTTCCTCCACCTGTTTGGTGTTGCGTGGTGACTGCGACGAATTAGAATAAAGAATCTGCGGTGTCATATCTAGACAGGAACTTCTGCTCACCTTTCTTTTTCTTCTTCTTCTTTCTCTTCGTCACTTTGTTCTGCGACGATATCGTCCGGCGAACCAAGCGTTCAATTGCTTCATCCGCATTAGCTATTCTCGCGCGGCGGTAGAGCGGCTCGGATGTTTCCGCCTTGCCGAGCACGATTGTGCGAAGGAGTTTCTTGAGGGTTTTATTTTGCTTGTAGAAAAAGTCGGACTTGGTTGCAGTAGCTTGGGGCGCGATTTCGTCTTCCTCCTCCTGTGCCTGTGTGACAGGTGGTGGTTCGGGCGGTTGCAGTTCAGGGGCGGAGACAGATTTACGGCGATTCTGAAACTTCTTAAATTGGTCCTGAGGAGATCTAGGAGAAGACTTTGAGGATGCGTCTTCATTTTTTTCGTTGGGATTGGTCCCATGTAGGACATGGGGGTCCTCGGCGAAGAAAGAACTCTCGTCCAGGCTGCCTAGCTGGTCGATCAGCCTCTGGCGATCGTTCTGAAACTCCATGAGGATCTTCTTCTGCCTCTGCAGTAGCTGTGAAGAGCGAAAGACGAGCCGAGGAGCGAAGCGACGAGTTAGAATAAAGCAGCAGTGACATCGCCGAATAACATACCACTACTTTACAACTTCTCACCTCCTTCTTCTTGAATACTTTCCCCCGCAAATACAAGTTCGTAGCCTCAATCTCGTCAACCTTGCTCTCCACACCAGCGAGATCGTCGTTGTATCGAGACGCCATCTGGCGCATCTCGTCCTCGGCAGCCTTCGCCCGGGACTCCATGAAACGCAAGTTCTCCTCGGCAACCTTGGCCATCTTTTGGGAGTGCGAAGCAGCGCTCTCGAGGGAAACTCGGTCCTTCTTCAGATTATCGTTCTCCCGGATGAGCGCCATGATCTCGTTCTCGCGGTTGTCCAAACGGCGCTCGAGCGCAGACGTAGTCCGCTCGAGATCCTGGACAACCTCATCAGAGGTGTGCTTCTGAGAGAGGAGGGCCTTCAACTGACCAACTCGGTCGTTTGTGGACGACAGCTTCGTCCGCAGGTCAGTGATTTTATCCGTCATTGTTAATTTTTCGCGCTCCAGTTTCTTTATGGTTTGGTCCTTCTGTGTGTTTGATGATTCTGCGTGAGCGGCGAGGAGCAAGGCAGCAGCAAGCATAGCGACGAGTTAGAATAAAGTAGCGGTGGGATTGATTGAGTGAGTGGCCGAACAACCCTTCTCACCTGAAGCTTTGAGGCTCGTTTGCAGGCGGTGGAGGGTTTGTTGGAGGTTGTTGAGTATCTCAGGGTCGGGGTGGGAGGGGTGGGGGGATCGATGCTGAGTATATTTACGCTGGTGGCGGCGACTGGACTTGCGAGTTGTCACGTTGATTGTTTGGGGTCGGGCTTGGGCTCGAGGGTGAGACGAAGAGGAGGCAAAGGAGTGTGAATCGCCATCGGATTCGTCAGAAGAGGTTTGGGTGTTGTTTGAACGATTCTCATTGTTGATTCGCTTCGCCAAGGCCTTGCGCGCCTTCAGCACCTGGCTGTTATCAGTGTGGGCCGCGCTATTGCTTCTGCCCATGAGGGGGATGCGGGGAGGGCTTTCGTTCGGAAGGGGGAGGTCGTAGACCTCTCCCTCAACCATGTGCATGCGAGAGGGGTCAGGGTTAAGGGCGTTTGTTGAGGTTTGGGGGGATCGAGGGTGCAGAGAGTCGCCCAGCGGTATGTAGTTGGAGGACCTCGTGTACGGCGAGTAGTGGAGAGGTTGGTGTGTCGGTTGGTGTGGCGGCTGGTGTAGCGGCTGGTGTGGTTGTGGAGGAGGAGGGAGGTGCGGAGGAGGAGCAGGGGAACTGCTTAGGCTGTTGTTCGATTGTTGGAGGAGAGTTGGAGTCGTGGAGTGGGGCTGGGGGGTCGTATGGTGAGACAGAAGGGACTGGTGGGACTGGTGAGAGGTGGAAGCGGACAGGGAATCGCGCTTCATTCGGCGAGCCTCAGCTACAGCAAGTTTCCCTCTCTGCAACTCTGCCCTCAGCTCCTGGATTTCATCCGTAACCTGTCGCGAAGCCGCCAGCACGTCGTCGTCGTCGTCTTCGTCACCACTCTCGTGGGAAAGGCGAAGATCGGCAGCGTTCAGCGTCGCGTTCAGGGCAGTATCATCATTCATAGCGAAGGCAGGCGGGGGGAAGAGCTTGGAAGGGAGGAACTGTATTTCTCAAAGTACCGAGAACGGTGTGGATTGAAGGGATCAGGAAGTAGGCGCTAGTAGGCGATCACGAAGGATGGGCTCTTGCGGACGTCTACAGCGGGCAGAAAACACGTTTTATTTGGGAGACAGATTCTTCATTTCCCAGAGAAATATATATCCAGGCTGATGGATTTTTGTGTTCAATTTTTCTCATATTCTTAGTTTTGAGGTCTCTGAAGGACAAAGACTGATGTTAAACTTTCCGAAAAAAGTTCAAAAAGGCCATTTTTTACAAATAAAATCAGTGATTAAAAGCTTTATTAACCACATAAGTATCATATTTAGAAAACTATGGATATTTAAGAACTTATGAAAGCGTTTTATAATCGTTGAGTTCTTTTGTAGAATCTTTTTTGGAGAATTTTTTTGAATTTTAAATGTCCATTCTTTGTCCTTCTAAATATCAAATTATTCCTCTTAGGGGCCTTAAAGTGAAGAATATGACAAAAACTTATCATTAAAATGCTAGATTAAAAACTCCAAAAAAGTCAAAAATGTAAAACGCCGCGCTATGTGAATGGAGCTTTGTGACGGACTGGATTGTTTATTAGGTACTAGACTGCTCACACACTACGACGCTATTTTTTACCAAACGCGCGTGGGGGGAATAATAACATTGACTTACAGATACGTGGGCAAAAATTTGGAATTAAAAACAAATCATTCTTTGTTAATCGATACACATCAGAGATTCGCGAGTATCAGCGCCAGTGGTTGGATTAGTACCCTTGGCGGTAGGATGCGCACAAAGGTATTTCTGTTTAGGAAACGCGCGATTTTTGGTTAGAACTTGTTCGCCCCCGCCCCCTCTTTTCTCTCTCTCAACCATCTCAACCACATTTCACCACTACTCAACCTACTCAACCCTCACCTTCTGATCCGCTCGCAAGTACGTCTCGCTCCAGTCCGAGTTCTCGATACTCTTGACACCCTCGAAAAGCGTCGTTCCACCAACATAGGCCTCCTTCACAACTGCATTCTTGAAATTTGCCCTGTTGAGCTGTGCCATTTCAAAGTTTACTGAATGTCGTCGTGGAGTAGGAGAATATCAAAGAAAACAAAATAACGGCGACGTTGTTAGACTGGCAATCCTAATCCTCTATCCCCCCCCCAGCCTCCCCCAGCACCCCCCACTCCCACTCTCCCTTCCCCCCTCCCTCACCTTGACTCATGTCGCAATTCTCAAAGTCCGAACCATCCAAGGTAGCGTCGAAGAACGAAGCCGAGAAGAGGTTGCTGTTCTTGAAGTTGGCGTCCCTCACTATGCTCTGCTGGAAGGCCACGCCCTTCAAGTTCTGATTCGAGAAGTCGGACCTGTCCAAATTAACGCCCCTGGTGATGGCGATGGTCCTGCCGGACTGAAGGGTCGACGCCCCGCCCGTTTGTATCTTCGCTCCGGCGGCGGTAGAGGCGCCCTGTGTCCCGTCTTCGGCCGCCAGGGCGCAAATAGGGTTGGCGAGGGCGAGCTGCAGGGACAGGGCAGCAATTAGTCCAGCACTCTTGACGAGGCCGACCTGGTCTTTGTGGTTTGCAAAAAGTTGTGTGCGAGTCTTATCCCCGCGCCTGGCGCAGGCAACGGACGAAGGAGCTAGATAGCCCGACGCAAGGCCCGTCAAAAGCAGGAATACGAAAGCGGTCTTCATAGCAAGAGCAAGTAAAAGTAATCTTCATTACCAGGTATTTTTTTTCATCTTTCTGATGCTTCGACGAACATCACCGACACGAATAATCAAGCCCCTCTGCTTCAGAATGTCGTCGAACCAAACAAAAACCAAGCAAATCCTTATAGATACAGATGCAGGCGTCGACGATGCCATTGCAATCTGCCTCGCACTGAAGCATCGCAGTGTCCATGTCCGAGCGATCACTTGCAGCTTCGGCAACACGAGTCTCCGGAACGTGGTGGAAAATGTGGCGCAGTGCGTATATCACTGTTCTGCCGACTCCACCCCAACAATTCCCTTCGTCCATATCGGCGCGGAGAGTGGTATGAGCGGAGAGGCGGCAGACGCCTCATACTTCCACGGCAAGGATGGCCTAGGTGACGCAGGTCTGCCCGCTGTCCCCACGCCGTTCACAGACAAGCTGATAAGTACCGAGGAAGCTCCGAGCGTGATACTTCGGTTGGCTGAAGAAAGGTACGTTCGACCACCACAATCACAACCCCTCCGCCCGATTCGGACCACACCTCAAACCCCTTAAACTCTTACAAACTTACAAACTCACCCCCCCCCCCCCCCCCCCCCCCATCCCCCAAGTAAACAAGAGAACACCCCACTAACTATAGTTACCCTAGGACCCCTGACCAACCTAGCGAAGGTCTTGAAGCTAGGTGAGAACGTGTCTCGTTACTCCAACCAGGGCATGTTGACGAGATATCAATGCCCGTCTCCACCGCCTCAGGGGACTTCCGTAATTAATAACATTGCTGCCGGCAACTCCGCCAACATTTCTAACATCGACAAGAAAACCTTCCATGCGACTCGCTTCACTCGTCGCATTGCAGACCCAAATTTTGCCGCCTCGAATGAACACATTGATCTGGTAGTCATGGGAGGATGCGGCAACGCTCACGGCAACGCGACTCGCGTGTCGGAGTTCAACGTGCACAGTGACGTCGAGGCGGCCAGTGTCGTCTTCTCGCAGTGGAACAGCCCGAGCCTTACGGTGATTCCTTGGGAACTCAACATCCTGCGCCCCCTCCCTTGGAAATCCTTCGAGAAGTTCATCGCACCAACCCAACAAACATCCAGAACGTCCGACTTCCTTACGAAGATAACGGCAAAAATCTACGTCGTCCCCGAGGACCCTCCGAAGGAGGGCAAGGATGGGAACAAGAGGAGCTCGGAGGGCGCCGTTATCTGCGACGCTCTTGCGGTTGCAGTGGGAATTGATCCGGGTGGGGTAATTACGGGGTTTACTCAGACGCACGTTGAGGTGGACACCCGAAAAGGAATGACTAAGGGCATGACCCTGTGCGACTGGGGATGTTACGACGGAGTGGAAAGGCCCAAGAACGTCAAGTGGGTGACGGACGTCAATGTGAAGAAATACGAGGAACTGCTCGAGCAGGCGCTAATAGATTAATAGATTGATACAATAGATAAATTATTTAGATTAATAAATATTGCTTGCGCTTAATTGTTGCTCACTCACGCCTCACCCACCTCCCTACCCCAAACAGAAACTTGACCTTGTTGACCTTGACCGATAACTCCACCACCCCCAAACAGTTTGTTGTTGTTTTTTCACCCACACAACACCGAATAGCGAATAAGCGGACCCTCGTTAGCCATAACAGTATATATTTCATCCAGAATTAGACCGATAAGCCCCCCACCCCGACCCAGCAATCACAATTCCCATGGGCAGACCCCCACACTTCACCTTGCCTCTCACCACTTCAATCCTCCCCCAAAGAGTCTATACGCACTCTAACGACAACAAACACTCCCGCCTTATAACAGAGATATTCCTTAAGCCCCATTCGCAGGAACTATACCGTCCAAAATAGACGTTCAAAATCCAACAAAAACGACTGCCATCATTGCTCAACAAACCCTTTTGATTTTGAGGCGTTGCAGGCCCTTGCTGCACTTTTATTACTCAAGTTATTTAATCATGAGGGAAATCGTTCACATTCAGGGAGGACAGTGCGGTAACCAGATCGGTGCCAAGTTCTGGGAGGTAAGAATTAAAACAACGGGGCCCGGCGGAAACCCCCCCAAACTTGATATATCAGTGGACGTGCTTTATCCGAACCGACCCCCGCCTGCCCCTGCAAAATCTTCATCTTCTCGCCCGCCCGCACCTCTTGCTCACCCATCACCCCCTGCAAATCCCCCATTAACAGGTCATGGCCGACGAGCACGGCGTCGACCCCACCGGTAAGTTCCACTTTCAGGCCCCTAACAAATATGAAATGCGTTTCGTCCCGGAGCGGAAACTTCACACACACTTTTCGCCTGATTCTCGGTCGCTCCCATGCCTCCGTCTGTGATTACCCCCTTCACTATCCCCGTTTGCCGGCCGCCGTAGCGTACGAGACCGAACCGCCGCCAGATAAGCCCCCAAACCTGAACAATATCTTTATCTGTCGCAACAGAAATTTTCTTGCTGGTTCAAAATCGAATTTCGCCCAAGAACGTCCGCGCTGCCCCTCGATTCCCTCCCCCGCTGCCCCCCACCCCTCGGGGAACCGTTCCCCCCCAACTTCGTCCCCTACGCCGCCCCAGAACCCTCCCCTAACCCCAATTTCCTCCCCTTACCCCCGCAGGAACCTACCACGGAGACTCCGACCTCCAGCTCGAGAGGATCAACGTCTACTTCAACGAGGCTACCGGCGGACGCTATGTCCCCCGCGCCATCTTGATGGACCTCGAGCCCGGAACCATGGACTCCGTCCGTGCCGGACCCTTCGGACAGCTCTTCCGCCCCGACAACTTTGTCTTCGGACAGACCGGAGCCGGAAACAACTGGGCCAAGGGACACTACACCGAGGGAGCCGAGCTCATCGACTCCGTCCTCGACGTTGTCCGTAAGGAGGCCGAGTCCTGCGACTGCATGCAGGGATTCCAGCTCACCCACTCCATGGGAGGAGGAACCGGAGCCGGTATGGGAACCCTCTTGATCTCTAAGATCCGTGAGGAGTACCCCGACCGTGTCATGTCCACCTACTCCATCATCCCCTCCCCCAAGGTTTCCGACACTGTCGTCGAGCCCTACAACGCCACCCTTTCCGTCCACCAGCTTGTCGAGAACGCCGACCAGTGCTTCGCCCTCGACAACGAGGCCCTGTACGACATTTGCT
>BRXX01000521.1:0-87593 GCA_030267905.1 Triparma verrucosa
TCTCCGTCGTCTTGTCCGGTTCAGCCATGCATAGTAAAAGGAACACCATTTGAATAACCCTAACCCTAACCATAACCATAACCATAACCATAACCATAACCCTTAGGTAACGAGCTGATTGTCAGAAAGCTCGTCGAGGGGTTTGAAAGGGGTAGATGTTGGACTTGTACAGACCGTCCACTAGAATGTTATCCAATGGGAATTGAGTTTTACCGAGTATGGAATCAAAGGTGCATGTGGGGAAGAGAGGGTCGAAGAAAACATAAGTTTATATAGAAGAGAACATTATTTAAGCTTAAGAAAAATAAACATCCTTTCCCCCTCCCACCCAACACACGACGCTAAATTAACTACAGAGATCTTTAAACTCCTTAAGTTAGGAGTAGACTGTTAAATTGTGAAGAAAAACAAGAACAACTCCGCCATTGCCATTGCCGTTGCAATTGCGATGGCGATGGCGATGGCGATGGCGATGGCGATGGCAATGGCGACGGCGATGGCGACGGCGATGGCGTTGGCGATTGCGATGTCGATGGCGACTAGTGGCGCGCTTAGACATGGTAATTGAACCAACAAAAGTTTCACCCTCACAGCAAAAAAACCAATTCCATTCAATTTGATTTCCTTTCCACTCACGCCGCACCGCAAAGTAATATTTCAACCGATCCGATCCCTTCGTTCTAACACAGTCTATTGCATAGTCTACGATGACGTTTCCACTGTTAGTGTTAGATTCCAAAACGTCTTGGAATGCGCCCTCAGCCCCCTCCTCCCCAACTTTCATCCATTTATCATCCAATTTATCATACCATTTATCGTCTCAAGTCCTCTCCATCGTTCCAGCGCCTCTATGCACATCAGCGTGGCTCGGTACCGGTCCTAGTCTATCATCAATCCGCGATTATAAAACAATATCCTCTACTTTTAAACCGACCAGGTGAGAGTCGTAGAGTGTAAGAGGATGAAGAGGAAAGGAGAGCGCAGTAGGAGCACGAGCGAGCTGCCAGCGTGGTCGATATTTGTGATGAGGACTTCGAGGGGGTTGAGGGAGTGATGGAGGAGTTTTTCAAGAGGTGTGGGGGGTTTAGGGGAGGAGAAGGAGGAGGAGGAGGGGGCTGGGGGGGCCTCAATGGGGGGATGAAGAGTCGACAATCGACAGAGTGCTGGACAATGATCATGCCCGTTGAGCAAGAATGCGAGGAAGGCAAGCCAAATGAGGGGAGCGAAGAGCCGAGCTGACCTGACTGTATAGTTTGTCTCTTCGTGTCTCTTCGCTTCCCTCTTTGAGCTGACCTCACCGTATAGTTCGTCGCTTCGCTCCTCGGCTCGATATTGACCTCCATCTCCATAACTTCTCACCACTGAGCCGCACTACTCTAACTCGTCGCTTTTCGCTCCTCGGCTCCCAGTATCCTAACTCACTTCGTCCGAGGTGCTCTAGTGGCATTAAATCCCGTCGTCTTGGGTGCCATCGAGGGTTACCAGAAGCACGTTCAGAACGTCTCAAAGGCGTATAATGCGCAGACGATTACGGCTGAGCAGAGGGATGATATGATTGCTGATTATAGTCCCTTTGAGGACATTACTGCCAGCAACTTGTTGACTGTGGATAACCTGCTCTTGACCCTCAAGCAGGTGAGTGGGGCGAGTGGTCGAGCTGGCGGTACTTAACAATGTCACACATCTTCTCTTTAATTAAACAACACACAACACGGCTAACACTATTAACCCTTCACATTCATCAGACCGCCAAGGCCTTCTTCCAAACCCTTCTCCTCCGCTTCACGGAGAAGTCCCTCCTCACCCACCTAGGAGGCTACAGCGCCTCCGGCGCGGACACGTTCAACGCGTACAAGTTCTCCAGTTTGTCGAAGTTCATCAAGGACCCGTCCCTCTCCCTCAGGCGCAAGGTCGAGAGGAAGACCTCAGGTTTGACTATCGCGTATAAGATGTTCTTCACTTACACCAAGGCTAAGGTTCTCGAGACTACGGTCGGCTTAATTGGGGAGTTCACTTGGATGCTCGGTGAAGAGTATTTGACTTTCAAGTACCGTGTGTGGGCAGATGAGAATAAGAAGAAGAAGGGTGGCGATGTTGGTCCTCTTCCGTATGGCAAGGATTTGGCCCCTACGAGGAAAACATATGCTATTCTAGGCTTGATTAACATAGGTAAGAGAAGAGATATTGTATCGCACTTTTCTATACATTAGCTAACATCTCAAATACACAGCTACTCAAATGCAAGCTCAGGTCCGTGCAAGATTCTTCACTTATTTCATGTCTTCTGCATGCGCTGCTATCGTGGCTGGAATGACGAAATCGCCTACGTTTATGAATTTGGGAGCCGTGCTTGGAGACACTCTTGTGGGCGTCGTTTTTTGAGCATCATACACACTTAGTAGATACAGTTAGTTTTATTAAATAAAAAGACAAGCTTTTACATTAAAAAACTCAAAACCCACTGCGACCACCTCGGGACCCACACCTCCATTTCCTCAATAAAAACAAAACTCAAATTTTCACCGACAGCACTCAGAATAGATGCCCCAGCATCCTGTCCAGCACTCATCAAAAACGCCAAGAAAAGCTTGGGCTGAAGAATACCTATTCCCAGGACATTAATGGCAAAAAGCGATCGGTTCCGCTCGCCCTCTGAGTAGAAACCCCAGTTGTAAGCAAGCTCGATGTTCTTTCTGTTGATTTTGTTTCGGCTCTCCTCAGACCAAATGAGTTCTCCAAAGTCCCAGAAACACGCTTTAAAGAAATATGAGGCGATCGGATACATTAAAATGGTTTGAATTACAACTCTACTCAAACACGCCACTGTAGCAGTCAAGGTCAAGCCTTCTCTAGCGTGTCCAGCGATAATAAATCAGACAATCGAGTCGCTCATACACAACCCTTTGCTCTTAGTGAGAACGTAGAGCGACATTTTCAAATGCTGAAATATGTTAGTTAGTAGATGTTCGACCGAATCCTTTCATTCAATGTGAGATGGCGGAAATGATGCCGAGACGAAGTCCGTTACAGAATCAAGGCTCTAATGTTTGGAACGTAGAATTTTGATCACTGACCTTGTTTATCTGCGAGATACTATGATAATCGCTCGGAGGCCTTGAGATAATGAACGAAATCGAGCGTGATCAGTCCTCTCGACAATCAAATTCACATTTCACATTCTCCAGCCCAATTCCAAAATAAATTATCATTTCCACCAGGTTTGCCATAATTTAAAACTGACCCCTCAACTCACCATGGCTAGCTCGCCTCCGGCCCAGCCCCCCGACGCGGCCAACCCTGTGATGCCCTCGTACGACCAGGTGTTCAGGTCGTTCTTAACACGCCAGCTCTCCCCCACATCTTCTCCCACAAGCCTGAATCAATCTAATCCCAACCTAGACGACAATCAAGATAACGATCTGGTCCTCACCGGTGAGCTTGAAGAGGACCTGCGCCTTCGCACCTCGAATCTCCCTCCCTCCTCTCTCCCTCCTTTCTCCCCTCCGCCGTCTCTGACGGTGAGAAATCATCCCAACCCTTCCTCCTCATATTCAACAAGTCTGCATGCTCCTATGTCCAGAAGCTTGGACTTTAGCAGTAGCGCCGGCGGCCGTCCCTCGTCTATCCGTCCCACCGCTGCCGCCACCTCTCCGCAGCACCAGCAAGACGACGTTCCTCCGCACGCAAGCCACCACCACCCCAGCAACCTTAACCTGCGATCTTCTATGCCGTCCTCCCACGCCCTGCACTCTTCTTCCCCCCCCCAGCCGCCCCGCTTCACAACTAAGGAGGAGCTCTCACGCCGGCTCGCCAAGTGCGCGTCCGTCCTTTGCTGGGACCCCTCCATGGCGTCAAGCTGCGCCTCCAACCTGCTCTCCTCTTATTCTGACGCCGTCCTCTCCGCGATTTTGTCCAAGCCTCATTCTCAGCTCTGGCTCCTGGAGAAGTTCTACAGCTCCCTCCGGGACACGCGAGCTGCGATGCACTCGCACGGCGGCACCGAGCGAAGGAGCAGCATGGACAACATAATTCCCGTCATCAATCCTGGCCTCACGGACCAATTCGCCTGGCCTGTGCTTGACATGGCCGCCTATGAGAACGCTGCGAGGGACAGGTGAGACTACTACAACAAACTACATAGGTGCCTCGTCGTCTTTCTTCCGAAACTAATACACCCCCCTCCCCACCCCCCACCTCCCCCGCAGCTACATTCCCGCCAGCACGACGGTGATCGGGCCGAGTCTGACATTCTGGAAGGATTCTCCTGACGTGATAAATTTCGACAATGTGGTGATACTTATGAATTTACCGCGCCTGCAGGCGAATCATTTCATCGATCCAGCCGGGTCATCTCCCGTCGACGATGCGGACGATGGAGGGAAGACTGTCCTGAAAGCTCTGATCGAGCTCCTGGCGAAGAGCATGTTCATGCGCATCGGTTCCATCTGCAGCATTTGCTTCTCCTCCTCCTCCTCCTCATCTTCCGCCACCTCCCAACAACATAGGCCCCTCAATGGAACGGCCTTTATTGAATTCACCACCCAAGATGAGGCCATAAAGGCCGAAAGGATCCTCGACAGTTTCCCCTTCGCTCTCTCTACAAGTCACACGGATCAGAATCCCTCCTCTCCCTCCTCTCCCTCCTCTCCCTCCTCTCCCTCCTCTCCCTCCTCTGCGTACCTTGGCTGCCGTCGCCTGGTCGTATACGCTCGAAGTGAGGACCTGAACTCTTCCTTGGACAGTATCAGAAACGAGCTTCTAGAGAGCAGCACCGAGATTGATTTGCCTGTATCGCCCTACTCGCCCGAAGCAAGCATCAATTCGCACCTCTGCTTTGCTGATGAGGAGGAGGAGGAATATGGCAAAACCTCTGTCAACCTCCTCATCGACGACTCGGAGTACATGGATATAGATGAAGCGATTGCTGCGGCCCTCGCACCCCTTGAGCAGTACAAAGAGGAGGAGGTACGAGACGAAAGGTTACCTTTAACACCGCCAATTTATTTCTAAAGCGTTCGCGTCCCTCACCCCTCGACGTCACAGAAGCACCTCATGGCCAAGATGGAAGAGCGCAAGAAGAGGGCTGCAAGCCAGTACGCTGTTGGGGCAGCTGCCATCGCTGCGATGCGTGGGGGTCTGGATAAGAAACGGGAGGGATTTTCTGGCTCCGCCTCGTGCTCCTCCGATGATGAAGACGACGACGCGATGCTGCGAAAGGCCGAGCGAGCCTATGGAAACGACATTCAAACGACGGCGCAGACTCTCTCCAACTTTGAGACGAAGCTTGAGGAGGTGAGAAGGCGTGGGGAGAGGGTGGTGTGCGAGTGAAACGAGGTAGATTTGGTTGGGCCTTAGTAAATTCACGTGGGGGTTCTCGCTAACTCGTCGATTCGCTCAGGCCATCGTGAGGCGAAATTTCAAGAAGGTTGCGGCTCACGAGAAGAAAATAACCGAAGCGTACGGCAAAATAGTCGGAAAGACTACTGCGCCTGGAGCCGAGGGCAACCTGCAGGCGGGAACCTTTGGGCCCGAGGGAACCCTCCAGATGGTCCTTCGGCTGCTGGACAAGACTGCTAGAGGCGATGCTGACGATGCAAACGAAGACGACGATGACAACGAAGACGCAAACAATGACGATGAAAAGTCCTCGACCTCCTCGTCGGTCGACTTCGAAAGTGATGAATTCCATGATGAACGCAACCTGTGGAGGCGCTGCCTGCAGGGCGAGCGCCTCCGCGCCGCTGCCGTCTTGCGCAGGATGAAGTCTTCTCAGAACTCTTACTCTCGGTTGAGCAACGACACCCAAAAGATGAGGGACGAAGTGAAGAAAATGCGCAGGGATTTTTATGCAGTGTTGCAGGCAAACAATGTGAAGCATGACCAGCAGAAGGAGCAAATAGAAAGGGAGCGAAGGCTGAACCAGGAGCAGAGGCGGGACCAGGCGCGGGCGGTGGCCAGGCTGGCGGATATGCAGAGGAATATGGAGCTCTCCGAGGCCAGGGTTCGGCGACTGACCCTGCAGAAGGAGGAGGCGAACTCGAAGCGCGAAGAGCTTCTGGCCAAGGTGAGATCACTATCTAAACACTACTCGCTACTTCTGCATTCTAACTCGTCGCTTCGCTTTGCTCCTTGCGCTCCTTGCGCTCCTCGCCCAGCTTGAGGCGTCGGAACAGAACGCCGCCAAGTGGCAGAGAAAGGAACGAGCCGCTAAAATGGCGAAGGTGCGAGGACTAAGACAAAACTACGGAGCGAGCTAAGAGCCGAGCTGACCTGACCGTTCCTTCTCCATGACTTCTCGCCACTGCGCCGCATTATTCTAACTCGTCGCTTCGCTCCTCGGCTCAGAAGATCGACAGTGAGCTAGACGCCTCGGATTCGTCCGATGCTGAGTCGGAGTCGCAGTTAAAGTTGAAGTCCGAGTCTCCCAACCCCGACTCGACGCACACGAACATTACGACCTTCCTCAAGGACTCCAAATCAATGCTTGCTGCCTTACCAACGGCGTCAGAGTCCGTCCTTAAGGAGTTGGAGGCCTCCATCGATACAAGCCTGTTGTCTGTTCGACAGCGCCGTGAAGAGCTCCTTCGCATAGCCGCCGAGCAGGCCAACACCGACCGACAGAAGCAGCTCGAGTCGAAGCTCTGCTGCATCTGCCTTCAGAACGAGCGCACGACCCTCATCCTCCCCTGCCGTCACATGTGCCTCTGTTCGAGCTGCGGGGAGGACGACAGGTTGGCGAAGTGCCCTATCTGCAGGACCAGCATAGACTCGATGATGGAAATATTCGGATAACATAAAATTAACTTCACTTGAATACTTCAAACATTAGTTGGTAACCACTACCTATTTAGTTTTTGCCGGCAGCATCAGAAGTCAGATATTCCACTATTTTGACTCCCTCCGCTGTCCACTCCAGCATACCATACACGTGGCGGCCCTCCCCATCCATACACATAAAATTACACGCTATATTACTACATCACATCTCAAAACCTCCCCGCACTACACCACGTTGATCTGAATCGCAATCTCATCAGTCAACACTCCTCCCTTGCCGCTTCCGCCACCATCGCTGACCTTGACAATCAAGAAATCGGAATCCCCAGAAACGCATCCCTCCACGGCACAGTCGTAGCCAATGACCTTCAGTGCCTCGTTGACACTGTCCATAGTGGCGTAAAACTTGACGTACTTCTCCTCGCCCAATCCTCTCACGCCAGCACCGTCGAAGCTGTGACGTGTAAAAACATTAATGAGTTAGAATTGCGTAGCGGTGATTGTACCAAAATTGACATGTCCCCAGCTCGTCGCGTCTTGTCGTGTCGCTTCGCTCCTCACTGCCTCACCTCAACCCGTCCCTTCCGTTCAACGTCAGACGACCCTTGCTGCTTGAAACTTCGACGGTCATCAACCCGTCCTCCATCACATCATCATCGCTAACAAGCAAGCCAGCAATCTCTCCGACTCCTCCTCCCATCTCCACCACCAATCCTCCCCCGACCCCGCCCCCAAATCCGATCACGGGCGCATCGTTGACCGCGGTGATCCAAATCATCCTGCTGTCTTCAACAACGACCTCCTCGCAAATACCTCCCACGAAACCCTCGCAAAACGTATTATCGACCAAGTCTTTGACCACCACAGTGACTTTGCTCCACCCACTTTCTCCATCCGTCGGGTAAAACACAATGTTCCTGGCGAATCCGTTGATCTCCTTCAAGGTGCCCTCAAACTCGATCGTCGCCATCCTTCCAATCGTTCCGCCTCCCAATCCCGCGACTTCCAACTCTCCCTTCTCCACGGACAACTCGCAGCCGTACACCTTGCCGCTCTCCAACCCGACGTCCTCGTCCCAAATGACGAATGCCTGGTCGTGCCCGTGAACTCTCTCGAAGCTGCGAAGGAGGAAGAATTCATAGCGTTAGAAAGATTTAGGAGAAAATATTAGCAGCACGCCGACAAGCAGTACACACGCCTTCTCAGCTCGTCGCTTCTCTCCTCGTAGTTTTGCTCTCACCTCGTCAGATCCCTCTCCACGAAACCCTCGGGAACCAAATAATCTCTATTGCCAAAGTTCGCAGAGTAGTACAGGGTATTTTCGAAGACGCCAAAGTCGGCGGGGAAGTCGCTGTCCATGCTAACGCCGTCGATGTCGAAACCGGCGAAGGTCTGGTCAAACGCCCTCTCGGCGGATGTGCCATCATAAGACCACAGCTGCATGCCCTGGCTCTCACTCGTGTAACCAGAAGCAGAGCGTATGTTGCCCACGTCCTTCCCGTCAGTGGCCAAGAACCACAGCTGACTGACCGCTCCCTGCGCGCCAGAAGTAAAAACGGTCAAGTACTTCGGGAAGCTACCTCCGCTTCCAGGCCGGATATCCTGCACCAAACTTGCCCCGCCAGCGTTCGCCCTCCATAACTCAACACCATAACTATCCCCGCCGTCAGCGGAAAAGTAAACGTGGGCTCCAAACACAGTTAAATACTCAGGGTTACTTCCAACCCCCGCAACAGTGTTGATGTCAGTCACCAACGCTGTTCCCAACGCCGTCCCGTCACTGGACCACAGCTCCGCCCCGTTGACCCCGTCGTCCGCGGAAAAGTAAAGCACAGAGCCCAAGCAGCTCAAACCCTTGACGTCGCTTCCCACCCCGACGGCATTATTGATGTCAAGAACCATGCTAGTTCCACCCCCCGTCCCATCGGAGACCCAGAGCTCCCGCCCCTCAGCCACTGTGACGGCAGAGAAAAACAACGCCCCATTACACTCCACCAGGTCCATCAAATCAGAGTCAGCCACGCCGACATTGATGTCCTTGACCATGGACGTCACACCGTCCACGGCCCCGTCCGAAACCCACAGCTCCCTGCCCTCCGCATCAGACTCCGCGGAGTAGTACAGCGACCCACCGAAGCTGTGACGAGTAAGAATATTCATGAGTTAGATTTGCGTAGCGGTGATAGTAGTACCAAAAGTGACGCATCCCCGGCTCGTCGCTTCGCTCCTCGTCGAAGGCCTCACCTCAACAGGTATCTGGGATCGCTTCCCCTCATGCCGCTCTGCACGTTCAAATTGCCTCCTCCTCCTCGGCTGTCGATCACCCTGACGGTGCCCTCTTGAGAACCGTCGGTCCTCCAAAGCTCCCTGCCTCCCCTCGCCCAGCAACCGCTATCCATCACGCTGTCGTAGTCCAAGCCGCCGTTGCTGTTGTGCTCAAACCTGCACTCGTCGTAGTACTTCTCCGCGCCCTCGCCGCCCTGGGGCTCGCCGGCTACGCAAACAATCCCGGCAAAGTCACTGGTCGTAAGCTCCCCCAAAGAGGGTAGGTCCGTGGTGCCGTCCTTCTGGCTCCTCACGCTGTCGTAGTGCAGGGCCAACTTGTATGCCCCGGTGATTCGGCTGTCGGAGTACCTGAACATCCTCCTAGTCACTCCGGCCCAGTCGTAGCCACTCCAGCCGCACTCGTTCAAATACGTCCTCTCCTCCCCAACCACACCTGAATGGTCAATCTCGGAAGTGAAGAGCTCCTCCGCCTCCTTTGTGCTCGCCCAGTGGTATCCCCACGGGCAGTCGTAGTCCTTGTTCACGTCCCAGGTATTGCTCGCGGAGACAGCAAAGTAAACCTTGCTGTTCATGCTCGACTGCCTGAAGCCACCGCACTCATCGCTCAGGTGATCCTTAATCATCCAAGTGTCGTCGACGCCATCGGCAGAGAAATACAAATATCCTCCGTGGCTTGTCAGCCACCTAGGATCGCTTCCCCTCGCCCCCGGGAAGATGTCCTTCACCAGAGCCGTCCCGATCTTCTCGCCATCGGTCCTCCAAAGCTCCCTCCCATCGACACCATTTCCAGCGCTGAAATAGAGCAACCCGTTGTACTCCTCAAAGTACCTCGGCTCGCTGCTTCCAACCCCATCATGAACGTCCTTCACTAAATTCCCGCGCCAGAGCTCCTTCTCCAAGTTGCCCCAGCCAACGGTGGCATTCCTCTTGGCAAAGTCGCCGTCGTTGTCTAGCCAGGGCTTCTCGCCCTCCGTCCTCCACAGCTCGTAGCCAGTCTTGCTCGCGTACTCCGCCTCGCCCCTGATTCCAATGTTCAGGTACTCGAACTTGTCCGGGTGCAGGACAGCGCCTCCCAGCCTAACTCCCTCGCCTTCGTCGACGAAATAAGTCATCCCGTAGTCCTCCTTGTCCAGGGCCATGGTCAACTCGACGGCATCGTTCACGGGAAGTATCTCAATCCTCACCACACTCTTGACCCCGTTCACGTTCGCACCACCGTCCCCGTCGTCATAGACCACGAAGGTCACAGACCCTCCGCTACCGAAGTAGTCCTTTTCTCCGATAAAGGTCAGAGTTTCAAACACCTTGTTCAAATTCTCAACCGTCCCAGTCACAGTGAAGGTTTGATCGTAGCTTCCGTCCCCGACCAAAAAGTACAAGCCCCCATCGACGGCTCCGGTCAGGCTCACCGAACCCCTCGTCGCAGTTACCACCACCCTCAACTCTTCATCATCCACGTCCCTAACAGAGAAAGGCACGAACAACAATTCCTCCTCCCTGGCCTCCAATCCCTGGATGGCCGTGACGACCCTGGACAAACCGTCGCCCGTCAACATCTCCGCTTTTTCGTGCTCGTAGCTCTCAAGCCCGGTGATGCCAATAACAGGCAAGTCGTTCTGTCCAGCAACCCTCACGTAGACGGTCAGCGAATCGTCCCAATCCCAGTACCAATTCACCACCTCGTCGGCTGTGTTGACGCTGCCATCTCCGGCAACTCCCAAACTTTTCACGCTGAAGCTCAAGGAGCCCAGGCCCTCAAAGTTGCTGTCGCCCAAGACGTTCAAATTCTTGAAGGCGGCGTTGACGTCCGCCAGCCTGCCCTCCACGGTGACGTTCTTCCACCAGACAATTTCAGGGGCACCGCTCCTCAACCCAAAGTCGAGTCCCTCGGCCCCGTCCAACGCCTCCACGTTGAAAGGACCCTTGCCCTCGTAACCATCGCCGGCGTACCTCCTGACCTCCTCGTCCTCAACACTGGGGACGGTGAACAACAGACCCTTGTCGCTGCTGAGCCTCCACTTCAGGCCCTCGCCCTCGACCATGACCCTGATGAAACCGGCTCCGGGAGTCGGCGGGACGTTTAGGCCGTCAAAGCCAGCGGCCTTACCGGCAGCCCCGGCCTTGTGCGCAATGGCACCTGCCGCGTCGCTGTCGGCGTGCACAAAGGACACCCCTCCGACCACAAACAAGACGTCTTCGACTGCCTCAACGACACCGCTCGCCAAACCAACTTCAAGGGCGACCTCGGCCTTGTCCTCCACCGCGCTGATAACCACGGGGATACTCATCACGGCGCGCTTCGAGCCCCCGGCTCCCCAGAATCCGAGGTCGTCTACTTCGACCAGAATACTATCAACGCCGTAAAAATGAGGGTCGCCCACGTAAGTGAGGCTCTCCAAGCCCTCGTTCACGACGTCGAGCCTGCCCCTCATGATCACCTTGTGCTGCGCAACGCTGACCTCCACGGCCTCGCCATCCTTGGGCCACGCCCCGCCGCTGCCCTCGCCCCACCACAGATCGAAGCTAGTCGCCTTCTCCAGTACAAGGCTGCCATTAGTCGCGCTCAAAGTTACTTCAATCACATGGTAGTCGACCTCAACGGCGTCGGCATCCTCAACCGTAAGCCCAGTCATGGCGCAAACCTCGTCCTCGACGCAGTTCAAAATATCAACGCTCACCAACCTGCTGCACTGCTTGAAGGCCGGGGCCGTACTCTGGTTGCCCCCCAGCAGCAAGTTGCTGTCGACGCTGTAGTCCACATCTTCACTCTCACATTTGTCCTCCTTGACGTAGTGGGCGAAGTCGTACTTGACGATAGGGGCGTCGTTGTTGCCCTCCGCCACGACGACCATCACCCTTCCGACTGCTGTCAACAACGGACTTCCGCCGTCGTTGACAACCGCCAAATGAATGACGTCGTTGCCCCTGCCGTTCAAGGTGGTGTAGTCCTCGGGAGGAGTGTACACCAGGTCCTTCAGCATGAAGTTGATGTCCTCCATGCTTCCCGTCAGTCTGACAGTGCCGTCGCCCTCCCCGTCCTGCTCCAGGAACTTGATACTGCTCGGAACCTCCAAGCCATTCAAATTCACGACTCCAAAGTCTACGCTGATCACCACCTCGAAAACCCCGGTGTACTCGGTGCTGTCCGGGTCCTTGATCATCACGTTGCTTATCTTGCACTGGTAGTCCTCGGCGCAAACGGCGGGGAAGTTGGGAACGTCCCACTTCGGCGAGTCGTTGATGGCGTTGACGAACACCGGAATGGTGATGTTGTGGTGCAAATTGCCGCCCTCTCCGTAGTTTCCCAAGTCGTCGACCAAGAGCTGGATATCGTCATTTCCGTTGAAGTCCTGCAGCCCCGTGTACACCATGCCAGCTAGCGCAGTGTTGAGGTTCTTCAACGCTCCCCTGACCTTCAGCCTCTTGTCTCCATTGCTGCTTCCGTCGAGCCACAGCAATCCTCCAAACCCCTCCGGGAACTTCAAGGTGCAATAACCGCACTTGACCTCGAGCTCCATCACGGAGTCCACGGAGCTGACGTCCTCCTCCTGCAGGTCCCAGTCGGTGATCTGCACGTTGGTCTCGAACACCAACTCCATGTCTTCGTCAATGTAGCTCGTCTCGACGTAGTCAACGACGAATCCTCCAGACAAGGCAGGCAGCGTCCAGACGATGCCAGGCACCCTGATCTCAGGGGCGTCGTTGACAGGCAGCACCTCCACAAATAAGGTCTTCGAGCTGATACCGGCGTCCTTCTCCGGGTCCATGAGACCCAAATCGTTGATGGTGATGACAATCTCGTCCAGCTCCCGACCGCTAGTGTGCCAGTGATGCTTCGGGACGTAGGTGAAGTTCTGGATGGCGATGTTGATGTCCGCAAGGCTTCCGGTGAAGTTCAAGTAGTCGTCGAGCATTCCATCGCCGCTGCTAAAGGTCAGTCCCGTCAGCAGCGGGTCAAGTTTAATCCGCCCGTTGTTGCAGTTGATGCTGATCTCGTGCAGTCCTGACCCACCGTCGACATCGCTTATGGCTACGCCGACCATCTCCTTAGGAGTGTCCTCCTTCATGGTCGGATAATCGGGGACGATGATGACCGGCGCGTCCACCTCGCTCTTGACGGCAATGGGCAAGACCACGGTGTTGACCTTGGCCACGGTGTCCCTCCGCAAAGTTGTTGTGTTCGATGACCCGTCAAATTCAAAGCTGTAGCCGTTGTTGCCGAGGTCGGAAACCTCAATGATCAAACTGTCACTTCCGTAGAAGTCGGCGTTGCCCTGGTAAACCAAAGTCGCAAGGGCCGCGTTGATGTTCTTCACGGCCCCCTTTACCACCAACAAGTTATTCTCCACCCCTCCGCTACCCACGACGTACTGCTGGACTGGAGAATTCTCGGCGATGCTGACAGTGCCGTTGCTGGCGTAGGCGCTGACCTGCACCATTCCCTCCACCAAAGTCTGCTCGCAGTCAACGTCCCTGACCACGACTCCGGGGACGGAGAACGGGATGTCTTCCCTCACGTTTAGCGTGTTAACGCCAACTCTCAGGCTGCTCCCGCCGTCTTTAAAGTATAAGACGCTGTCGTTGACGTCCAAGGCAGTGGTAACAACTGGGGCGTCATTGGTGGCGTGAACGTCAATCACTTGAACGCTCTCGCTGCTCCCGCCGCTACTGTCAGTGACGGTAAAGGTGATCATTTCCATTCCGTTGTCGTAACCGGGTACGGGGAAAACGTGCCCGTACTCGCTGTTGTAATTCTTGTCGCTCAAGTAGACGGCGCCGTCCAAGGCCTGGTTCAAATACTTCACTTTGCCGGTTGCCACAATCTTCCTGTCGACGACTCCCGTGCCCTCCGAGAAGGTGAGCCACTCGGACACATCGCTCAAGTCGCTCAGAGTCAGCGAACCGTATCTGAGCTCGATACTCAAGGTAACAAGCCCGTCTTCGCCAGCATCGTCGTCCTGAACGTGAAAAGACTCGTTGTGAAGGTAGTGGACAGGAACCCCTGAGACTAAGTCCAGGTTCAAGTGGCTCGAGTCGCAAGTCACCTCCGTCTCGTCGGCACCGACTCCGCTGCAAGGGCTGCCAATGATTCCCCCGACGTCCTCCAAAGCTTTCAGCACTCCCCCCTCTCCCAGAGGAAGCACCACGAAGGGGATGTCGTTCACAGGATCGACCTGAATGACCACGTGCCTCACATGCGTCAGCGCCATGGCCTCGCTACTAGTGCTAGCCGTGTAAATTCCGAAGTCGTTGGCTTCCACCGTCAGCCTGTCTGCACCGTACCAGTTGGCTTCGCCCAAGTACTTGACCTTCTTCAAACACGAGTTCAAGTTTGACTGAAGGCCCCTCAAGACCAGGGACCTCGAGTCCGAGCCCTTGGTGATGTAAACTCCCTGCGCGTCCGAGTCGGAAACACTCAAGGTGCCATTCCTCACGCTCAGCTCAACCTCGATCAACTGCTGAACTCCTGAGCTGGCACTCGCCCCGGGGCTCTCAGCCATACCGTCAAGTTCCTTGTACACGTCCATGTTGTCAGTGTCATACACGGACACAAAGTCAATGGCGAAGGCCACGTCCTCCTTCGTTACCTTCACGACCTCATCCCAACTCCTCGGGTCGGTCATGAGCTGAGTCGCCAGCGTTCCCTCGCCCTCGATGACAATGGTCGGGAAGTCGTTCACGGGCCTCACGTCCAGGATCACCCTCCTCGTCGAGGAACTTGCGCCGGATTCGCTGCTGACCACGAACTCGAGGTAATCCTCGCCCCACCAATTCCAGTCGGGCATGTAGCTGAGACCCTTGAGCTCGGCGTTGACCCCGCTCAAGGGACCAGAAATTGTAACGCCAACTCCAGCACCTCCGCTCGCCGCACCGATTGCGACGTCACCGTTGCCAGCAACGACCTTCACAACCAGGTCACCGACACCAACATCGGGATCGCTGACCTGGAACACCGGCAGGGAGAAGTCCTGGTCGGCAAACCTGAACTCGGAATCCTCGAAGCCAGAGATGACGGTATCGTCGCTCTCCAACTGGACCCCATTGTAGCTAACAATAGGGTCGTCATTGACTCCAGCAACCAACATCTTCAGCACCTGGCTATCGCTCTTGGCACCTCCGTTTCCGCTGAAGCCGTGGTCGTCGACGGTCACCTCCAGGTACAAATCTCCGAAGAAATCCTTGGGAGTCTGCACTGTCAAGAAGCTAAGGGCAGAGTTAATGGACGACAAGCTACCGCGCATCGTTAACGAGTTGCTGCTGCTGAGGCCGTCAACCACGGTCCCACGGCGCTCGCTAAGCGGGAAGTAAACTCCACCGAGAGCTCTGCTACTGAGCGCCAACTTCGCATCGACACCGCCTTCTCTTAACAAAACGGCCTGCGCAGCAGCAGCCTGTCCCGTCAGACCTGAACCGTCGACGATCATGACGCCCGCCCTGCCGGAGTTTTCTGAGCTAGTGTAGAACTTGCTAGGGCCTCTGAGAAGGGCCACCGTCCAGCTGTAGCCGTTGAAGTTGTCGGGCCCAGTCCTTGCCACCTCAAGTTCGACGCTGCTGGCGCCTCCCATCACCTCCACAAGCTGCGTCTTGACGTCGTCCTCGGTAGCCGCGAAGCTCAGCGCGTCGGAAATAGTCCAGACGCCACTGCCGCCGACCTTGCCCTGTTCGCCCCAAGAAACCTTCCAGTCTCCTCCCAAGTAGTTTCCGGCGCGGTCCAAGTTGGTGCTCAACAAGAAGCTGGCGGAGGCAGAGCAAGTTCCAGCATTATTCGTCGTGATCACAGAAGAGGACACGTGGTCGACTCCCGTGTACGTGATTAGCCACTCAATCTTCAAGACTGAGCCCGCAGTCGAGGCGGACCTCGACACGTGAACGCTCATCTTGTCGCTGTCCCAGCTGGGAAGCGAAGAAATTAAGCTCTCAATACTCTCTCCGGCGTTCATCCCATCAGGCAGAGAGCCATCCCTGCCTGCCGATGCTGTCTCGTCAGCCGTCCTCGCCACGGTGTCCTTGAAGATGGGCCCGGTGGTGCCGAAGCCGGGAAGAGTGACGGTGAAATAACCCGAGATGGTGTCGCCCTCCAATTTCAAACTGTGCAAGGGCTTAACACTGCTGTGGGCCATGGAGTCGATCCTCCAGATAGTAGGTGCGCCGTAGCCATCCGCAACGGTCGCGATGTCCACGCCGCAGAACAAGTGAGGATAACTCTCCGAGCTGTCGCCAAGCGAATTGTCCTTGAGCTCGAGCTGAGGCGCATCACCGCCCGCCAGGCCCTCTCCCATGGAGAGGAAAGTGACGCTCCAGACGTAGCTGCCCACATTCACATCGTTGTCGGACCTGGTGACCTTGACGCTCTCCACGCTCTCCATACTCTGCAGCGCATCTGCCATACGTTGGGAAGAAGCGGAGAAAGGAATCGGAGATGAGACGTAAGTGGAGCCGAGCCCGAGGGTGAAGGTTCCCTCCAAGTAGTTAGCGGCCTTGACCTCAGTCACAGCGACGGCGGGAGAGCCTCCAGCAGTCAGGCCGGAGTCGTCGTGCACGCTCATAGTAATGGCGTTGTAACCTGCGTTCAAGAAGGTGACGCGCCAAACATGGCCGCCCTGAGCATCGGCGTGCTCTCCCAATTTCTGGTTCGCCGACACGCCACCGTTGTTGACAGACCCGGCAGAGGCTCCGTCCCTGAAGACTTCAACCTTGACGCCCAAGTTGGAAAGAACAGTCAGGCTGTTCAGAACGCTCTCCACGCTCTGTCCAGACCCGTGGCCGTCGGTGGCGTCGCCGGCGATCTCATACTCGGCCTTGGAAAGGGCGTCGGCGTAGATAGCACCAGTCTGCTGACCATTGACGTCCAGGATGAAGGACCCGCCCAACGTTCCAGAGGCAGCAGATGTCCTAATTGTCCAGATCGGGTACATGTGTGGCACGCTTGTGGTAACCGTCTGCACCTCCAAAGAGCCTCCCGTGCTGGTGCTGGCTGTGACTTCTAAGAATGCATTCGGGGTGTTGCCCACGTCAATGTCGTCGACGCTCAAAAAGTCAATGGCATGGAAATCGCCCTCCAGAACACTCACGTCGCCGTCGGCCACGGCTCCGAAGGAAATGACGGGGGCGTTGTTCTGGCCCTTGACGAGGCTACTTAGCGCAATGTTCTCCGTCAGGACAGCTCCCTCCTTATCCTCAGCGGTGACTATGATGGTAGCGCTCGTGGCGGAAGGGCTTCCGTTGAAGAGAACTCGACTGAAGAGAACCTTCGCGATGGCCGTCGAGGTCTCGAAAGACATTGCTTCGTCGGCAATTCCGTCACCGCTGGTGAAAGAGATACCGCCGCTCGACATGGCCAGCTCCAAATCGACCAGATCGATGGTGCCCGCACCGGTGGGGATCACCGTCATGGTGAACTTCACCAGATCGTTGACGTCCTCGTCTACATCGTAGACGTTGAAGTCCTCGAAAGACACCTTGAGCAAGTCAAGGTTGTCGGCGCTTCCCTCGTTGATGAACTTGGTAGGCTGCGTCGCCCTCGGCGCATCGTTGACTGCAGCGATGGCGATGGGAATCTTCATGACCGCGTCCAAGGCGCCCCCGGTCCCAAAAGTGCCCGAGTCACCAACTGCCACGGTGAGAACGTCGCCAACGTCGCAATCAGCGCAGCCCGTATACACAAGCTGCTCAAGCGTCTTCTCAATGACCTCCAGTGAGGCATGGAAGGAAATGTGGTTGCTCTGGCTCCAGCCGTCGCTGCTCGTAATGTAGCAGCCCGGAACAGTGGTCGCTAACCCGACAGTTCCAGCTCCGGCAGAGATGGACACGCTGAGGCACGCATCTTGGTGCGAATCGGGCATGTGTGCCATGTCCACATCGCCAACACTGAGAGCGCCAGCAAGGCTCAGAGCGACGTCCTCTGTAGCCACGATGTTGTTGTTGTTCAGAACAATAGTCGGCGCATCATTGACACCAGATACAATCAAACCGTGAGCCGTTGAGCTCTGCCCGCCCATCGCATCCACCAGCACCGCCGTGAAGCTCTTGTCGGTGCCAAAATAATCAAAGCTAGGGACGAAGAAGAAAGCCGCCGGGCTCTTGATGAAGTTGTTCAAGTCGGCCAGCTTTCCTGCAACGACCAGCGTGCTGAACACATCGTTGCCGTAGCCACCCACTTGAGCTGCGTCGATCAGCACAACAGAGGAGGCGTAGTTGACGTCCAAGTGGTGCAACGCTATCAAGTTAGCGTCGCCGTCACTGTTGATCATGAAACCTCCGACGGCGTCCTCGACGATCAGGGTGACGGATATCTTCTCGTCCTCGGCTGCGTCCACGTCCACGACGCTCATGAAATCCTCTAATCCATACACCTGGTCCTCGATAACAGACAAAATGGCAAAGGAAGTGCTCAAGACCGGCGCGTCGTTCACCTCAACGACAGTGAAGGTAGCGACGTGGTCCCCAGAGCTGTCGGACTGCCCATCGATAACGTCAAAGGACAGAGAACCAGTTCCGCTCCAGTCCTTGTCGCAGCTGAGAACAACTCCGCTAACGGCCGCATTGACATTGGCAACGTTGCCCTCGAATGAGATGCCTCCGCTGCCGCTACTGCTCTCGCCAGTCTTGACACCAGCCAGCGAAGAGGAGGAGGGGAAAGTCAGGGAGCAGGCATCGGTAGATAGATCAACTTCAAGCGTTACCATGCCGCCACTGAGCTCGTGGGCATCGGGGTCGACAACGAATGCGCCGACGCCCGCGCCCAGGGCAATATCTTCGTCCTCGTTAAACTGGAAGCTGACAATAGGTAGAATTACGGACGGCCCGTCGTTAACACTGGTGACCACAATGTTCAGAGTGGCCTCCTCGCTGACAACTGTGTGATCGCTGCAGACTAGAGTCATGACGTCCAAGCCATTGAAATTGCTCGAGGGCTGATAAATCAGACCGGAGAGCTTGCTAGAAACGTGGGACGACGCCCCATCGACCCTGTACGTGTAACCGGAACTCAAGGTGTTGGTATTGCTCATCTCTGACCACACGGTGTTCTCGTCGCTGTACTGGACAAGAGCCCCGTAAGTAACCTTGAGCTCGCAAAACATTGCGTTGCCGTTGACCAAAGAATCGAGCTCGGGAGCCGTCACAGTCACACCAACGGTCAAGGCCGCTTGAATGTCCTCAGACACAGTGGCACGAGGGGCCGAAAAAACGATGGTGGGCGGGTTGTGGACTTGGTTGATGGTGATGGGAACCGAAATGGAATCGGTCAGAGCACCCGGCGTGCCGCTGTTGCCCAAATCGTCCACCTCGTAGGTTACAACAGAGCTGCCGTAATAGTTAGCAGGCGAGACAAAGCTGAGAAACTTTCCAGTGAGGGCACTGCTGAGGGCGCCGACGCCTCCCTTCAAGGTAACACCAGCGCCATCGGAGCGGTCGGACGCCCAGACACCAGGAACCACGAAGCTGCTGGATGAGCTGACCTTTCCACTGCCAGAAGACACATAGACGTCGACCTGGATCGTGCCGCCGAAGTTCTCGCTAGAGTCGACGTCGTCAACGTCGACGAGACTCAAAACGTGCGACTCTCCCTCGTCTACCGTCAAGGTCAAGTCAGAGGATCCGGCGGCAAGGCTCAACACAGGAGCATCGTTGACTGGGAAAATCTTAACATCGGCAGAGACGTCGAGAGACCCATCGCCACCAGTCGAGAACGTGAGAGCGTCCATGCCGTTGAAGTTGCTGGCCGGAGTGTAGACGAATCCAACTCGAGAAGTCTTCGAAACATCGCCGTGGAAGGAAGAGGAAAGCACACTTGCGCTGCCAGTGACGGAAATGGCCCCGGAGCTGTAGACAATCTCGACGCCCGAAAGGCCCTCGTCCGTCAACTTGAAGCTGCCGCTGCTCTTTGAGCTCACGGTCACAGTCAGCGAAGCCATGCTCGAGTCGGTGTTCAATGTAGGGTAAATAATAGCGGGGGTGTCCTCCGTTGTCTCGATGTAAGTGGACGCGAGAGTGAAGTGGGGGACGACCGGCGCCTCGATGACGGTGACAGGTACAGTCACCTGGACGGTCTCTCTCTGTCCCAAGCCTCCGTCCCAATTTCCTAAATCGTCCACCTCGATGCTAACACTGTGCCCTTCGGTGAAGCTGTTGTAATTGGCGCTGTAGGTCAAGGCAGAGAGCGCCGAGTTGGCAGCTGCGACCTTGCTCTGGAAGCAAACCCCGCCACTGCTGCTACCTTGGTCGGCACCGTCGCAGGAGTGGAGAACAATCGATGGGATGGAATTGTAAATGGAAGCAATCGAGGCACTGCCGTAGCCGCTCGTGGTGATCTTGACCTGCACCAAGCCTCCCCCACTGCAGCGACTGTCACCGGCGCACTCTTCGGCGTCGACATCGGCCAAAGTCCACCCGCCGACGATCACGCTTTTGCCCTCTTCCACTTGGACTTCGGCGCCATCGTAAGTCAGCGTGGGGGCGTCGTTCACCGGTTTCGTCAGGAATAGGATCTTCATCACGGTGGTGCTCCCTCCAGAACTCTGAGCAGCGGACACAGTGACTACATCCACACCGTTGAAGTTTTCTCCGGGCGCGTACACTAGTCCGCCCAAAATTCTGTTGACGTCGCTGAGCACCTCAGAAAAGGTAGTCTCAGAGCTGAAGACGTCGGCCTCCAGGGAGATGGTGCCATGGTTGCTTGCCACTGTGACCGTCAACGGGGCACCGGCGTCGAGGAGCCCATCGGCGTTGCCAAGAGACAGCATCTCTTCCTCCGTGAGGGCCTTCCAAATCCCGTCCTCAATGACTTCAATCGGCTCGCCGTAAATGAAACTGTTGGGGACGTTCACCTGCAAGCCAGCAGATGCGCCGAGGACGCTCAAAAGGATGCCCGCGCTAGCTGTCGCGCCGGCGCCGTCAGAGACGGTAACAGACACAGTGTCGGATCCGACGAAACCAACATCCGAAGTGTAGACCAATTTGGCAAGCGCCAAATTGATCATTTCCGGGGATCCGGTGAAGGCCATGGTCCTGTCAGCAACACCGTCACCGTCGGTAAATTGCGTCAAGTACTTTCTGTTGGGATCCTCTATCGTCAAAGATCCACTTGACGCGGAGAGGGAGACGGTCAACAGACCGTGCCACTCATCAGCGATGTCGACGTCAGCGAAGGATATTCCTCCGATGGTGGCGGGGCTGCCACTCGAAGCGAGAATGGCCCCTGGAGTGACCACAGTGGGATCGTCGTTGACAGCAACAACACTCAGCCGCACGGTTCCGACCCCAGTATTGCCCTTGGCGTCAGTTGCCTCCACAGAGATGTCTGTGATGCCGTTGAAGTCGGGGTTGGGGGTGAATACCATGAGATTGAGGTGGTGGGTCAGCTGGGCGGTAGAGCCGCTCAACTTGAGAGTGCTGAAGGCGCCGCTGATTTCTGATGAGACCACGGCCTCGACAACACTTATGTGCGTCGACGAGGTCACACCCGTCTCGTCGTAGGTAACTCCTCCACGCAAGCAACTGATGCTGACGGTCAACGTCGAATCGTCCACATCGGCCACGCCGACCAAGTTGGCCATCTTAAGCGAAACGTCTTCCTCCAAGCTCGTGACAAACTCAGGGACAGTCACGACAGGGGAGTCATTAGTCGGTGAAACGAAGACCTCGACAGTCTCAACGGTGGTCAGAGCGCTCCCGCTTCCAAAGTTTCCGTTGTCAGATAGAGTGATGGTCAGCGTGTCGTGATCCGCCGCCCCCGCCACAATTTCAGATACCACCACGTCGACTCCTGCACCAGTCATGTCAGATTTGGACGCGACGACCAGCTCCTCCATGTCGCCCAAGTAATTGCTGAAGGTGACGGAATACGTGACTGCCTTGGACTCAGTATCAGTAACGGTGCGAGAAACAGATACTTCGTGGGGAATGTTGCTCGATGCGGCGCCCATCAAGGCCACGATGGCCACCTCCATTTCCTCCTCGGATGCGTCCGCAGTCAGCGTTTGCGTGACATCGTTGTTGGAGAGAGTGTAAGAGCCACCAATGACGTTCACTCCTGTCGCCACCTGCTCGACTGTGACAGAGGCCCTGACGCCATTTGCGGTGGTGACGTTGTGGTCGGAGGAAACGGTGAGGAGAGGAAAGGAGGCGAAGGAGTTGACGAAGGTGACCTCGAAGCTGTTGTAAACGTTGAGGTCGTCAGGGTTGTTCGACAGCATGACGACTTCAGCCCTGATCCTTTCAGTGGTCAAATCATAGGAGGCTACTGTGCCAGCAGTGTTGCTTATGTAGTCGTCAGCTGCCACCTGCGCCTGCCTCGTGCATTCATCGATCATC
Source organism: Triparma verrucosa (assembly GCA_030267905.1). Classification (NCBI taxonomy): domain Eukaryota; class Bolidophyceae; order Parmales; family Triparmaceae; genus Triparma; species Triparma verrucosa. The sequence continues at coordinate 22,378 of BRXX01000521.1, forward strand.
TTGTTGAGCTCGAGCTCGACGTGGGTGCCGTTGCCGATCTCCATCGGCGGTGCCTCCCACTCGTGCGAGGAGACCGAGACGGCGGCCATGAGAGGCTGGGTGTAGCTGTTCAGGTTGGTGCCGGAGGCGTACCCGACGAAATTGATCTGGTCGGCAAATTCCTTGCAGCTCATTTTCAAGGTGAACTTCCCCGCCAAGGCTCCGGCACCTCCGGCACCCGGAATAATGACGACGCGCTGCCTTTCGAGGGCAGAGTCAGATGTGATGGAAATCATCTGCACCTCGGCGTTGAAGGAGGAGGCGTCGGCGAAGCTGTTCCAGTCGGCGGACGGCATGTAACTGAGGGGATTGAGGGCCCTGTTTATGGCACCCTGGTCGCCCGTGACCGTCAACTTGCCGTGAGCATGTGCAACGCTGGTGGAGCCGTCCTCGAAGGTCAGCCCCGCCGTAGAATAAAGGCCGAGGGTGCCCTGGGCTACCTCCAAAGTTACCGTTAGCGGAAGCATCGAGTAGTAGTTAGTGGATAGATCAACGTCGGACACCGAGACCGAAGTGAGTCGGTGCTCCACGTCCTCCACACAGCTGACTTTCGAGGGGGCTGTAACGACAGGGGCGTCGTTGGAAGGCGAGATGTCCACCAAGGAGTTGAAGGAACTGAGCGACGTGGCACTCGAGTCGTCGGCCATGTCCGCCGTATCCCACAGAGAGAAGGATAGGGTGTCAAAATCCGTGAGGGCCGAGTGCACGTCTTGAGCGGGATGGTAAGTAATCTTTGCGAAGGCAGAGTTGACGGCGGCCAAGCTGCCCCTGCCAGACAGCACCGACTTGGCGCTCGCGACGCTGACTCCGGCCTTGACAAAGTTCTCGCAAATATTGCAGTCATCGTGGTAGACGAGTTCGGGGGACTCGCACATGGTGCTGCTGTGAGAAGTTGAAAACACCGACAAGCACCAATCTTGCAAGACCGCGTCAGAGGGGGCGTCGGTCGCACAGAGAGAGGTGACGGTGGTGGAGCTGTTGAACCTGCCGTAATTATCGAAGGGCGTCACGTGAGTTGAGCACACCTCGGCGCAAGCTCCACCGGTTTCGCAGTGCGTGACGTTGAAGGCGACCACATTGGGCGAAGTGACGGAGAGCTGAGAGAGTCCGTTGTCGTTCAGTGAAACGTCCCAAACGGAGCCGTGGCCCGCATCTGGGTTGGAGTAGCTTGCGGACACAGTGGCATGGGCCCCGAGGGTCAAGGAAGCGAGAGCGGCCTTGATTTGATCGCCACTCGAGTCCACAGAAAGGACAGAGGTGAACTCGGTGGTTGAGTCGTCGTTGTTGCTCTTCAGAGACAAGACGAAGTCTCCGCTCAACGTGTTGGAGCCGAAAGTCCTCAACTTGTAGCAGTTCGCAGAAGACTTACTGAGGGATGAAGAGGAACTGATAGCGACACTGGCGTCGGTGCCAGTGACCCTGCTCTCGTCCAAGGACAGCACAGGACTTTCGGGGTCGAACTTGACAACGTAGTTGGACTGGTAGCGGGACTGCCTAAACTTAGTCGACACGCTGGTAGATTCCGAGGTGGACTGCGAGGAGGTAACAGCAACGGTTGAGCCATCAACAACCGCCTCGAGCATTGCCTGCAACTTGGCTGCCGAGGAGCCCACGGGCACCGTGATGGAAGGGGAGAAGGCCCCGTCCTCGAAAACTTTCACTACAAAGTCGCCGCCGGCAGGAGCCACCCCATTGGCGATTGTGTCAACGTAGACACTCGCCTTGTCGGCAATTATGCCGGCAGTGTTTGGAGCCAGGGAAGGCAGGTCACCGGGCATCTTGCTAGCCTTGAAGGTCACCAACCACTCGACTGTGCCGGTGGTGGAGTCGCGGCTGTCGGAAACATCCACCCATGAAATCGTGGGCAGGGCCTCGAGGGCGGCCTTGAAGCCGGAAGAAGAAATATCGACCGGTATCGCTGCAGTAGTTGCTGAGGCCTCGTGCAACTCGCCATCGTACGTCAAGGAGAAGCTAGAGCGAGAATCAATTGGATCGCTGCCGTTCACTATCTCCCGGACGGTCACCTGCGTCATGTTTCCACGCTGGTCTGGGTCCCCGGGGTAGAAGTCGCTGAACTGAATGCAGTCAGCGCACTCGTGCTGGTCAGCCCTGACGAAGGAGGTGGAGTTCCCCTTCCAGAGGGCGGTCATGAGCGGCCGGTTGAAGTCCTCGGCGTGGAACTCAATGTCCCAAGAGGTTCGGTATAAGTTGGCACGAGCATTACCTTCGGTGTACAACATTTGTTTGTTCGCGTCTATCGCGGTGACCTTCACCAGCTTGATGTTGGGGAGGCTGTTCAAAACCGACTCGATGTCGCCAGGATCGGCGTTGTAAGTAATTTTGGCGGAAACGAACGAATCGTCCATATGGCTGGGAGTAAAGCCCGTCACGGTCGAGTCGTGCACGGCAAGCTTGAACTCTCCGGCGGTCAAGGCAACGTCGGAATAAATCTCGACGCGCTGCTTCTCCCTCGAGGTCGAGCCCTTCGACACCTCTTCGGCGGCAAAGTTGCCGGAGTGACCAGTGGAGGCTGCGAAAAGAGGAATGTCACCGTCGTTGGAGAAGAAGGTAACGAGATAGGTCCCCAGCATGGAAGTGGTCGACTCGGTCGAAACGGAGACCTTTCCGATCGTGGGCAAGAGCTCCAGGGCGTGCTTGAGGTCGCTGGCAACATCATCCCAGAGAAGGGTGGTTATGGCGACCTCCTCTGTGGCGCCGTTGTGAGTGACCTCAAAGAGAACCTCCTCCAAGGCACCCTTGACCTCGAACTTCTGGACCTCATATGTGAAGGGCACGTAGGTCCTGATCCTCTGCACCTCGGGAGTGGGGGTGTGAGAGGCCTTAACGCCGCTGCTGACGGCAATGGTCTGCGTCACGTCAGTGTCGTCCAGCTCAATGCCGTCTTCAGTCGCAAGGGTGACAGTTCCGCCCATTGAGGACGAGATGGTGAAACCAACGGAAGACGTGGACACCGTGTCGGGAGACTTGATGGCCAGCGCTGAAAGCGACACGGGCGTGTCTTCCGAGGTGGTGACAGCATTCGAAGAGGCCGCAGTTGTGATGCTGGGCGCGTCAAATGATGATGTCACCATGATTGGGACCTTGACGGTAGCCCTGAGGGGCGACACGCCGCAAAGTTGGTCCTTCACCGTGAGAATAATGTCATCATTGGCGGTGTCGTCCTCAGCGGTGGTGTAAGTCAAGGAGAGGAGGGCGGCATTGATTGAGGCGGCTGAGCCAGTCAGGGTGATGGAGGTGGAAGTTTCATCCGATGAGAAAACAGCGCCACTGGAAGTGGCAATTGCGCTGTCCACGGAAAGAGTTCCGCGAGTCACGATCGCAGTGAGGGCCAGCCCGCACGCCTCCGAGTCGGGGTCCGAAACGAGAACCGAGGGAACAGCAGTTTGGACATCCTCAACGGCGGTGATGGAGGTCGGGGCGCTGATGAAAGGAGCGTCGTTGACCGAGGTGACAGCGATGCGATAGCGCTGGGTAACCTCGTTGAAGCCGCTGTCGGCGACACTCACTGACAAAATCTCCGGCGAGGCGGAGTCGACGTCGTTAAAATCAGCCTCGGGGGTGTACAACAGACTCTGAAGGGCGTTCGTGGCATCTGCGGGAAGGGCCGAGAAGGTGATGCTCGACCCGACCGCGGATGAACCCGAGGCCAGCAAGATATCCGTTTGGGAAGACAGCTCAATGGTGCCGTGCACGACTGACAGGGTGACAGTCAGAACCTGGGCCACACTGTCGTCGGCTATGGTGACGGCGGGCAGGGTGACGGCGACGTCCTCGGAGGTTGTGAAAATATTTCCGGTGTCGCTCGCTCCCTGAATCGCCGTTAACATTGTAGACGTAATCGTCGGCGCGTCGTTTGACGCGTAGACATTGACCGAGAGAGTCGCGGAAGAAGTCAGAGCTGATCCTCCACAGTTGCCCTCGTCATCAAAATCTAATGTGACCTCCTCCGCTCCCACGTACTCGGCTGCCGAGCTGAAGGACAAAGTGTTCACTGACGACTGGAGGCCCTCGAGGGAGCCGCGAACAGTCATTGTAGCTGCCCCGGTGAGGGCACCTGCACCAGAAACAACTTCTACTCCACCGGTGGCGGTGGGCGAGATGGAGATGAGGGATGTCGAACCTGAAGGGAGAGACGCCGTGAGCGTCATGATCCCGCTGCCGGAGCAACTCGAGTCGGAAGAATCAGGGTCGACGAGCTGAACGCCCTCGAGTGTTGTAGCAACGCCTTGTTTTGCGTTAAAGGCGGTCGCTCCAGCTACCGAAGGTGCGTCGTTCACCGGAGTCACGTACAGGTTATGAGCAACCGTCGTAATCAGATTCGGGTTCAAGGAGGTGCTCACGGTGAAGATGAGATGGTCGACACCGTTGTGGTTCGTCTGAGGGGTCAACGTGAGGGAAGGAGAACCGAGCAGGGCCGTGATGTCAGAAGGCAACCCCGTGACGGTTAGGCTAGTCTCGCCTCCCACAACGTCGTTGTTTGCTGATCCAGCAATCGTAACGTCAGGAAAAGACTCCGGGTAGGTGAAATACCCCCTTCCCGCACTAACTGTAAGGATGGCGTAGTAAGCCATTGTGGACTCCGCGCCGGCAACCGGCGACGAGACGGAGAAGAGTGAAAAGCCCATCGAACTGTCCTCCAATATCTCGCTGGAGGCGGGGGCGGACAGTGTCGGAGTCGTGACGTCTTCTGACGATGTCGAGACAGTGAGGCCGACCGTTGCCTCCGATGTGAGCGACGCCGTGGGCGGATTCGTCGAACCTGTGTTGCCCTCGTCGTCCACCGTGAACTTGATGGACTCGCTAGAGCCGAACGCGGCGGAAGAGGAAGGGGTGTAGGTCAGGGGCGAAATGGCGGCGTTGATGGAGGCGATCGTGCCCCGGAAGGAGATTGACGGATAGCCGGTAGTGCTTGATAGGGGGGTTGCGGTGGCAGATGCCAGACCCGAAAGTGTCGCCAGAGTTACCGTTCCTGTCGTTGCCTCCACGGTCAAGGTGACAACTTCGTCTCCGCTCTCTTCGGCGTCAATGTCGGCAATGCTGACAGAGTAAATGTCAGTATTTCCCACAGCTCCGACGACGACCGTCTCCGGGAAAGAAATGGAAGGGGCGTCGTTGACCGGGCTGACGTAGATGGAGAGGGTGGAACTGGTGAAGGAGGTCTGCGTGTCATAAACAACGATGCTCACGGTGGGGAGCCCTCGGGATTGGACCGAATTGAAGTTGGCGGGGGGAATGACCGTCGTGGCCTTGACTTTGACATTGACCTCCGCCTCCGTTCCGGAGTACTCGCAAAGGGTGCTTGTGTCAGCCTCTCCTGAACAAAGAAGTGTCAAGTCCGAAGTTGTCAAGGTGACCTTCAAGTCGACAGTGTCACTGTCGCTCACATCGACCCCGTCAAGGGTAAGTTGGCCGTCCTCGGTCATTTGCGCGTCAGACGGCAAAGATATAACGGGGGAGTCGTTGACGGAGTTGACGGTCACAGCGACCGTGGATGAGGAAGAGAGTCCGCCCTCGTCTTGAACGGAGACAGCAATGGTCTCATTCCCCGTGAAGGTCGAGATGGGCTTGAACATGATGCTGGCGACGGCCGAGTTCAAATTGCCAAGCCCTCCAGTGACCGTGACGCTCCCGCTCCAACTGTTGGTGCTGGCGTAGACTCCGCTAGTGCTCGTAACTTTCAGCTGTCCGAAGGTACTCGTGAGAGTGGCCGTGTAGAGGCCTCCACTTTCCAAGTCTTGGAAGGTGACTCCGCTGAGTTTGACCTCGGTGTTCTCGTCGGTCTCGAGGTCGTTTGAGACGATGACGGAGGGGGCGTCGTTGACGGCGCCAACGTTGACCAGCACAGTCTTCAACTCGACCTGGCTCGGTTTGCTCTTGTTGTCGGTGACCTTGACGGTCACGACGTCTTGAGATGTCGCGGAGGTTGGCGAGTCCTTCAACGGAACATAAGTGAGGGTTTCCAAGACGACGTTCGTGTCCTCAATGCTTGCCCTGAACTCGACGACCTTCGAGGTGGCATCCTGCACTCCTTGCGAGAAGATGACGTCCTCGATGCCATTCTTAGATACCTTAACTGTCCCCTCGGCTGCTGAAATTTGCACGGTGATGGCATCGTACAGCTGCAAGTCCTTGGAGCTGACCGCGACGGAAAGGACGCTCTCCTTGTCTTCTTCGGTATTTATGGAAGCCGGGGAGGATATTTCGGGCTTGTGCTTGACTTCCTGGATGTTGAGCTGGAGCTCAACAGAGTTCGTGAACTCACCATCCTGGACTTCGCAGCGAAGGGCGGTAGCGGCGGAACTTTTGGTCGCCGCGTAGTACGTCACTTCCGACAGGAACGTGTTGAGGTTCTCGATCGTTCCCTTCACGGTCAAGGTCTTCGCCTCGACGGTTTGGAAAGCCAGGGCGTAGGAAGACTCGGGGCTGGAGAAGCCCAGGAGCCCGTCGTCAATGTCGACCTTCAAGGTTATCAGTTGAGAGCTGGACCCGTCCACGTCTAGCACTTCGAGATCTTTGCCGACGTTGAAGGTGGATTCGACTTGAACGTCTACCGGACCGTAATAATCCGAAACGATGACGGCCCCATCATTGACGCTGTCGACGACAATGTAAAGGGAGGAGGAGGCCGTGAGAGGCTTCGAGTCCGTCCCCACATTTCCCTGGTCGTTGACGACGATGTCGACCGTGACGTGCTTCGACTGGTCCTCGGAGTTCCAGTCTATCTCTGGCTGGTAGACCATGCTGCCCAGGAGGCTGTTGACTTCCGCAACGCTCGAGGAGAACACAATAGCCTTCGAGTGTTGGTCCGGGTTTCCGACAGAATATATTACGTTGTCAGCGGGAGAAACGTAGGAAGACGCGACGGTGCCGACGTCGCAAGTTATGCTCACGGTAACTTTCGCCTGCTCGTGGATCAAGGGATCGTCGAAGTCGTAGTCGACAATTTCGATCACGTTCTCTAAGGCCAGAGGAGTGTCCTCGGGCGTGCTCAGCTTCTGCGAGCTCAGGTTAATCAGCGGGGCCGAGTTGACGGGCCTGACGGTGACATCGTATTCCAGTTCACCTATGAGGCTCGTGGCTCCTTCGTCGCCGTTTCCTAAATCGTCGACGGTGAACTTGAGCTTCACGTCCCCGTTGAAGTTTTTGGTGGGCTTGAACTTGATCTGGGAGGTTGCGAACTGCTCGTTGATGGTGGCGATGTCTCCCATGATGACAAGGTCCGTGTATATATCAGAAGTGACGTTCTGAACGACGTTCAAACCGGGAACGGCCTTCGAGGAGGCGAAGTAGATCACGCCGTTGAGGGAGGTAATTTTCAGGGAGACCGGTTTGGATCCGGCTTCCTTCGGGTGGGTGTCAGCGTCAACGACGACAACGGAGTTCAAGGCCAACGTTTGGTCCTCCAGAATTCCGTAGCTATGTGTCGAGGTCGATGATGTTATTGTCGGCGGATCGTTGACAGGGTCAACAATGATGTTGATAGTCTGCGTTCCAGTTTGAATATTCCCCGTAACCTCGTCACTAAGTTCCAGGGTGAACTGGATCGGCCCATGATGATGCACATTCTCGTCCTGGTTCGGAACATAACTAATTCCCTCGTCGAGTAAATTCTCGATCGCTTTAAAGCTCCCTAAAACCTCCACTTCGCCTTCGCCCTTCCCTCCCTTGACAACTTTAACCGTGTTGTCACTAACCCAAACCCCTCTTTCACTAGCCTTGACGGTCAACTTATGCAAACCGTTATGATACATCTCGCTCTCAATCCTCCCTCTAAACTGAAAAACCTCGTCCTCGTTAATATGCAGAAGAGTGGAATCAACCGCAATAACAGGCTTAGCGTTAACGTCGTTGACGGTGACCTTGAAAGTTTCCGTGGTCGTTTTGGAGCCTCCGGAGCCGTGGTTGCCGTTGTCGTTCACTGTTATTTTTACGAAGTCGCTTCCGACGATGGACGACGTGAACGTCGTTAACTTTAGGGCTGCGTTGACGTTGGAAGGGGAGCCTTTCAAAGAAAGGGTTTGGGGGGTGAGGTGGAGGGAGTAGACGCCTCCGACATTGGAGGAGGTGAAGGTGCAAGAGGAGCAGGTCAGGTCGGCGGTGAGGAAACCTTCGGGGGAGTCTGAACCGTCGACGTCGGTGATTTGGAGCGAAGAAAGAATGAGTGGAGCATTCTGAGGGGTGGGTGGGTGGACAGTTTTGCGTTTGTGTTAATTTCGTCAATTTCGTCAATTTCATCCCCAGTGCTTTTAGAAAGCCCCTCGCCTCTCGCCTCCACCTTTCACTATCTCTCACCTTCTCCGTTTCCATATCCCCCCCCTCTACAACCGGCTCGTCATTAACCGGCTCCGACAAGACCTTTACCCCTCCCTCCATCTTCTCTACCCCTTCCCCCTCGACTACGAAATCGATCGAGTCGAGCCCTGAGTTATACACGTTACTGTTCAACGAAGGCGAGTACGTTATTGTGGATAATAACGTGGTCAAATCTTCGAGCGGGACGGTGTGCGTGTATGTGCTCTCGCCGTCTATTAAGCCTTTTGTGGCGGCGATTGTTAGGGATACCGGGACTGTGTAAGTTGGCACTGAGGGCGATATATCTAAACCTAGATCGGAAAGAAGGAACGATGTATCTTCGGGGTAGGTGAACGGCTTCGATAGCGGCATGCCGTCGTTTCTAAGGGAGAGGTGTTGGTTAGTCAATTTTAAATCGTTTCCGTGCTATTAGACGCCTTCACGAAACGTAAAACGACTCACCGTGTCATCAAAACCTCCGCATCACCCACAACAATCTGCACCTCAAAAATCTCCGTCTTCGTTGAAACGACGCTTCCCGTGAAGCTCTCCTTCTCCTCCGTTTTAACCGTGATTTCCGCCTTGGTGTGGTTCGTGCTTGCGTCCGGGTTGAATTGAATTTTGTCCAAGGCTGAATTAGTGTAATGCAAGTCGGCTGTGAAGTCCAACGAGGAGACAGACGAGCCGGAGGAGGGGCAGAGCCCGGGGCAGCTCAGGCCGGAGGGCTGGGAGGTAAGTGTGAAGGTGCCGGTGGAGGTTGTTAGGGTGGTGTGGAGGATTGAGGTTGGGAGGGAGGAGGTGATGGAGAGGGAGTAAGGGGAGAGGAACGGGAGGGAAGTTTTTATAGGTGTTGACTGTGCAGACGAGGGAGGGTTGGGTTAGGGTTAGGAACTGACTGTTGAGGATATGGATGGAAGAGAAAAATTAAAACGCGATATTTGTCGGCTCGATTGGCCAGAATTTGTTCAGAGGATGGGACGCTGAGAGACCCTCTACCTCCACACTCGCTTTCATCGTCACAACTTCACTTCTGTACGTCATCAAGCCATTTTATTCACAGATACCAAAAATTTAAGTTCAAAAAAAGGAGTCTGCGTACTCAAAATCGGCCGAGTCCCCGTGATATCTCAGTTGCAACGCCCTGTCAAGGTCCCTAAAACCAAACCCCCCTGCCGGGAGAGGGAAAGTCAAATACCCTGAACTCACCACTTCGCCCGCCGGTGTCCATATCGTAGGCTCTGAATTGACGTGCGAAAAAGGTCCCGCGACTATTAGAATGTAGAACGCGAATAGCGTTCGTAGTGGGGAAGCCATTTTTGTGAATTATGTTAACTTTCCCGATATGATTTATGATTTTGGTGATTTTCCTGAAAAGCAAGGGGCTTCCTGGTTCATCGTCCGCTCAGAGTCAACGTTAAAAACAAGAATCCCTTCTCACTATCTACCCCAGGAATACCTGGAATTGCGCACGATCGACGTGTATTACCGTGAACATTCAAGTCACTGATCATCCCGCACCCTTGTCCAATCGACCCAATATCTCCCCCATTAAATTCCCCTGCATGAATCCGTCAAATTTAAAATCAACTTACCTCGCCCCTCTCCAATCCCTCCAATCCCGTTCTATCCCCATAACCTACGAATCCCTCTTAGAAGCCTACAATTCAACCCTCCCCTTCACGACGACTCCTCAGCTAAAATCCTGCCTGAAGAAGATACACGCTCAGACGCTAGGGCAGTACGAGACGAGCGCTAGGGAGGTCGTTCAGAGTTCTAAGGTTATATGGTTGAAGAAATCACGCGATGGTTTGCCTGAAGAGGCTTCTGTGTCGGGGTTCTTGGAGAGTGTCAGAGGGTGGGGGGGAGGGAATAAGATTGTGGAAGGGATGATTGAATCTGGCGTTGAGAGTATTAGATGTGTTTATAAGAAGAAAGGGAAAGGGAAGGAGAAGAAGGAGAAGAAGAAGAGAAAAATTGAGGAGGAGGTTGAGGACATGGTTGATGTTGTTGATATGGTTGATGCACCTGATGCATCTCTAGTAGGCAGCGTTAAGAAGAGGAAGATGGCGAACGTGAAGAAGGATCCAGCGAAGAGGGTTGCGAAGAAGGGAACGACGACGAAGGCTAAACCGCCACCGAAGGCCAAAGCTGCCAAGGCTCCTCCAAAATCGAAACCGTCCAAACCGAAAAAATCAGAGAAGAGCGAGAAGAAAGTATCAGCGATAGAGATGGCGAAACTCGAAGCTCAAGCCGCTCAGGCAGCCGCCGTCGCTTCCGCAATATCCAAAAAATCGAAAAAACGTTAACACCTTCTCAAACAAATTAACTTTCCTTATGCCTCGCCAAGTAATTCCTTCCGATGTCGTGCCATCCGTACGCCGCCTTTCCTTTTCGAAGGTTAGCTGTTTTTCTCATCGCCGCAGTCCATCCGTCGATCGCTTGTCCAGTTGAGAAGTTGTTGGAGGAGGTGTAGGTAAAGTTTGAAGGGTATGTTGGTAAAAGAGGGTCGGAGGGGTTGGAAGAGGTGAGGCGGGAACGGAAGTAGGAGGAGGTGTACTTTTTAGAGAGGTAGGAGGATATGTAGGTGGGGTGGTTGGAGGTTAGGGAGAGTTTTTTAAGGTTTTCTCTTTCCTCTCCTTTTGAGGAAGTGGACTTGGAAAAGGACTCGGGCCCTGAGGAAAGTGTTTGGTCAGCTGCCCCTGCCCCTGCCTCTCCCGCCTCTAACCCAGTGGTATTACCCAGTAACTCTAAGCGCCCAACCTTTTCTTGGAGGTTATTTATATCCATTCTCATCTGGGCAATCGTCTCGCCGACCCTCTCGTGCCTCTCCACCTTCCCTTCGACGTACCCCACCACCTCGTGGACTTTGTCGATCGCCCACGCCACTTCCTCTTGATGTCTTTTCATGGTACCTATGAGTTTCGATTCTTCGTACTTCATCGCCATTGATACCGCGCCGCCGCTGGCGCCCATGCGCATGGAGGTGTTCACCCTCTCGAGGAAGAAATCGCGCTGTTTCAGTTCGACCATTCCCAAGCCTGATTGACGGGCCACTGAGAGGATGCGATCGTGAGTCCCGCTCAGCTCGGATATGGCAGTGTCGAAGTCTAAGCCTACTATACTGCTGCCGTTGACGCTCACTATGACGTCTCCAGCCTGGAGAACTTGCTGCTGCTTGCCCCCGCCCGCGATCCCCCCACTTTTCTTCGACTTGGAGGATTTCACCTTGACCACGATCAAGCCCCCGCTGACGAAGCTGGAGTTGGGATTTTCCCCCGCCTCGCCGTTCACCGGCAGGACGGTGACCCCGAGAGGCCCGTCCTCGACCCTCAGGGATAATATATGTGTCTTCCCTCCTTCCTCCTCCGTAGTCACGTCGGCCTCCCCAACTTCAACAAAACCCTCACCCTCGCCCTCGCCCTCGCCCTCGCCCTCGCCCTCAGAGGACAGGCCCTGCACGCTCCTCAACTCCTCCCCGTCCATGGACTCTCCGCCCATAGGCAACGGCGACGCTTTGACCTCCATCGGCGGGAGCCTATTCTGCTTCAACGCCGACCCCTTAAAATCGATCGGAGACAGCTGCCCCGTCGTGACGTTCGCAGGACTGGGCGCAGGGACGCCCACGCCCGCTCCGTCGTCGATGTCCCCCGCCTGCGCACCCCCCCGCTCGGGGAAGAGGCTCCCGCGCCTACCCCCAACCCGAACCTTCTTCGTGGAAGAGGAAGCCGAGGGTACTGATCCCAGGTCGGGCTCAGAAACGTCCACTAACCCTCCGCCCCTGGGCTCCGATTTCGGGCTGACCTTGTCCCCCCCCCTGGGAGGGCTTAGGGTCTTCGCTCCCCCCATCCCTTCCTTCTTTTGTGTCTGGAGCTGCTTTATGGGGTCCTTTTTCTTGCCGAGCACGACGGTCTGTTTACCCCTGCTCCCGACGACGGGAAAGTCAAGCCCTGCGACCAAGACGAACAGGGTTAGCGAAAAAGGCTTCAAACCCACTTCTTAGCAGAGCCTTAGATTCTCACCTTCCTCCTCCGGTGGGGGCGGGATGCCAGAAAGTGGCGGAGGGCTCATAGGAGGCGGGGGAACGCCACCCGCTCCTGATTTGACCTTTCTCTGTGCCCTGTCGATCGATCGGGCCGCGGATCCTAGGGACGAATTTGACGTCGGACGTTGATTTAGAGATTTTTGGGGGCTGGATGTGGGTGATAGCCGTTGCGGAGTACTTGTATTGCTAGAACCACTGCCGATTACTGGACCGCGTGCCGATGCATTGTTTATCAAGGGGCCGGTAGAAGGGACGTGAGAAGGGGCGACATGCGGCGCTCTCTTTCGATTCGGCGACGACATTTCGGATTTGAAGAATGCTTTTTCCAAGTATAATCGTCACCTCTCTGTTCGGACTCTGACTGAAAAAAGATCCAGATGAGAAGTGCATTGGCTTTTGAACCCTTCTGCTCCACCCCTCGCGCTTTGCGCCGCCATATTCCCCCATTCCCTGACCTTCTGCCCAAAATGGTCCTCCTCAGGTTTCCCGTCTTACTCTTTCTCCTCTCCTGCCTCCTCAATTTCTCTCTTTCCTCAGCTACTACTTGTAACGTGGACTATGCAGTATCAGAAGATGACCCAACCTGCATGTCCCGCTGCTACGACGACATAAACGGCTACACCTTCAACATCTTGGACACGTGCTCCTACTTCATAGGGACGGGCTGGGAAAGGGCGGACAATGGCGAGCTCGCGCCCTGGGCGACCGGGACATCAACCTCCATAACTAAGGACCGCTGCGGAGTCTACAAGGTTCTGACCGTTTACCACAATCGTATTTATCTTTATTGCAGCCAGTGTGCTGTGGGACACTCCGCCACCGCCACTAGGACGCTGTCGTATTTAGGGGCGACGGGGGACTTCCAAGCTGTCGACGGTTGCGTGGAGGAGAGGTGAGTGCTGCAAGGACTTGGAGCGGCCGAAGCTTGCTTTCTTTGGACTTGGAGTGGCCGGAGCTTTCTTCTGACTCGTTCGCTTCGTCCTCGCCATTCGCAGTTCGCAGACGAGCGCTCCCACCCCGACGCCGGTTTGCACGCCGACGGACACCTCTTCCGATGGGGACAGGACCGGCGACAAATGCGATCCTGACTACAGAGTCGGCACGACATGGTGCGGGAAGTACGACGACGACGACTTCAAATCGAACGAAATGTGCTGCAACTGCGGAGGAGGGTCCACCAGCAACGGTGGCGGTAGCGGGCCTTCCCCGACTCCGGCCACTCTTCCGTCAATCACCCTCACGGACTCGTCTACTGGTAGCACCACCTCCACTTGTAAGGTCACGAACAACTGCTTCTACACCGGTATGTTCTCTGGAGGGTCCAATACGCTCTATTCAAAGTCAGAGAGTTGTTCATTCCGGACGGACATGGCTGCGACCTTGAGCGTCCAGGAGTGGGAGGTGGAGAATCCAACTTCTTCCGGCACTTTCTATGATAAAGTCACCATGCCAAACGGCGAAAAGTACGGTGGAGAAACTGGCCCTACTCCGGACGGGCAAACCGTCCAAGCGGGTCAGACCATCAGCTGGTCGTCCGACGGTTCAGTGCAGAAGAAGGGGTTTGCTATTTGCCTCGAGAAACTTACGGAAGCACCTACTAAGGCGCCCACGACGGCGCCCACAAAAGCTGGGACGGCGGCTCCAACGAGACCGGGGACGACGTCCGCCCCCACGAAAGCGCCAACCAAGGCCCCTACATCGGCCCCGACGAAAGCACCCACCAAGGCCCCAACAATCGCCCCCACCGTTTTCGAAAGCCAGGCCCCGACGGCCGAGTACGGCTGCAACCACAAGTGCTGGACGGGGGCCGAAGACTGCTGCGAGAAAATCACTACCAACCTTTTCGTCTCTAGCCAGATCACGAGTCGCATTTTGTTCTACAATTTGGAGGAAAAGAACTTCAAAACCTTCTTGGAGGCGGGAAACGCTCCGCCGTGCGAGAAGTGCAGCGAATTTTTGGTGATGGAGAACGGCTTGGGCGGCGGGCACTTGGCTTTCTCTGCGAAAGGATCGGAGATCTACTTCGCGAGGCCAAAGCATGGCGATGATAACGGTTCAATTGAGTCCTTCGACGCCCAAACGGGAGCTTTCAAAAGATCCATCATTGGCTCGTTGTCGACGGGGGGAGACTTTGACCCTGGCATCTTGAGAGTTCTCAACTTTGGAGACGGTCAGGTTGCCAGATTATTTTCGGAGAGAGCGACCGGAAAGCTGTACGTGATAGCCTCCAACACCATCAAGGAGGTCTTGGCAAACCCCACGGGATGCGAGATGGTAGATATTGCGGCGGAGTTCAAGAGCACGAGCAACAGCGTCGAGATTCTGATAGTGAGCTCGTGCTCGTCTGCTGCCGACCGCATCGACAAAGTCCAAGTCGACGGGACAACGTTCGATGCCAGTCCCGCCCCCGCTTCTCCCGGGGCGGCACTGGCAATGTTACCCGCTGGTTTTGACGGTGTCAGTGTGGAGTGGGTGGATGATGGTGCGGACGGCGACAGTCTCACAAGCACGTTCTGGGTTGCTGGACAGCCCGCGAATGCTGGGGTTGACACGCACATTTTGGAGTACAAGCTTTCGGACATTGACAACCCGACAGGGGTGCTGAAGTTGGCCGATCTAGACTCAACGAGGGATGGTATTAATTTGGGCATGATAAGAAGAGCCCCGAATAACCTAGTTTACGGTTCCGAGAGAGAATTCGGCTTGCCACTCATCATCGATCCGGCAATTTTGGGCGAAGATCGCGTAATCGGTCAGACCGGTGCCAAGCATGGAGACTTGGCAGACAGCTTCGGGATTGCCTTCTCCCCCAACGCTTATGGGCTTAAAAGCGTTGTGTCAGCGTCGAAAATCAGCGAGACAATCGTGGCTGGTGAGGCTTACTCGTTCGCAGTTGACCTCAAGGACTCCTCAGGGAACAACGTCCAGGCCTACAACGCCCTGGAGGCAATCGTCAAGGGCGACGTAAACTTGGTCTCTGACGGGCAGAACTTCAAGAGCAGCGTCTCCATCAAGCTCGACGACGATATCGTCCAGGACCTCGAACAGAAGAATTTGTACGAGGGGACTCTCATGGTTGAAAAGGCGTCCTCGTCAGGGAAGGACGAGGCTGACAAGTGGGAGATGCAGGTTGGGCTATCGGGATTGGGAATGGCCATCGGGGGGGCGGTCAGGTTCTGGGTCGTTGCGGGCAACACTAGCTCGACGACCACGAGGCTCAGTAAGACATACGAAGAGTCCACAGCTGGAAAAACCGTAGAGCTGATTGTTGAAACATATGACAAGTACGGAAATGCTAGATCTTTCGACGACGTCGCAGGGGACGAGCTAGACCGAGCCAAATTTGCCGCCGTGCCCGTTGGCGACGTGAACAATAGGGCTAAAGACAACGCCATGGTCATCGAGAGAACCGATTCCGGCACTTTCAAGGTGTCCATCACCTCGAATATTTCGCAACCTTTCACTTACGATGTTACCTTCGACGGGGTGCCCATCGCCAATTCCCCAGCCCACATGGTCTTTAGACCCGCCGAGTTCAGCCCCGAGACCAGCGAGGCCATTGGGCCGAGCCTGACCAAGTTCATACCAAGCGACGTTGACTCGCGCCCCAACACATTCAAGATCTTCGCCAGAGACCGTTTCAGGAACATTATTAATGGCAACAGCATTCACAACCACGTCAACATAACTCTAATTGCTGTACAGAAGAATAGCGTCCTGTATGAGGAGCTTTCTTTTTGGGAATTAATAGCGGGAGAAGAGGTTTCGACGCGCACAAGCGGTGGAGGGGGGAAAGAACCACTTTCAAAATTTAGCGAGTTTGAGGTAGAGACGACACGCGTCACAGAACCGGATGGGTCGATTCTAGTCTCTTTCGTTGTCACCGATCCTTACGTCGATTTCTTGAGGCTGACGGTTAATTTCACGGAGACTGGGGACTTTATCCAGCACAACAGTCAGCCGCTTAAGGACTTCAAGATCAGGCCTAGTCTTGTGATTACAGTAAAAACCGTCGGTGTCGAGGAGATGATTACTGTCATGTTCATTTCCGCGTTCGTGGTGATGTACACGATGTTCTTTGCGTTCCTCGTGTTTTGCTGGAGAGGGGAGAACGCAATCAAGTTCAGTCAGCGGAAGCTCCTCAACCTCCTACTTGTGGGCATCTTCATAGTGAATATTACCATTATGACGACAACTTTCCCAGTCGTAATTGAGTGGAAGTATTCGTGCATGCTGTACGGTTGGGGCGCGATAATAGGGTTGAGTTTGATCGAGTTTACACTAATTGCGAAACTTTGGCGTGTTCACTCAATTGCTTACGCTCCCGCTCAGGCGAGAGTCAAGATCACAGATGAGTTCTTGATGAAGCGGATCACCATTGGGATGGGTGTCGTCACCCTCTACTCGTTGGTGGCGTCGATTATTGAGCCCTTGCACAAGATTCGCATCACCTCTCCGGATGCCGTTTTAGATGAGTTCGGGACTGAGCACTACGTTGAGATCTCAGAGTGTCCGTGGGATTCGACAATTTGGTACCCGATCGGCTTCATAGTCATCACCGCGTTGATCGTCGTCTGCGCTATGGCGACGCAGTCGCGCAAGATCCCGTCTGCTTTCGCCGAGAGCAAATGGATCGCGCTCTCGATGTACACGCTCGTTCTGTGTCTGTGCTTCGTCGGGTACTTGACTTTCGACAGGACTCTGAAGTTCGAACGACCCGCTTTTTACCACGCCGGTGTTGCGCTTCCCATTAGCCTGGCGTCCTTCGTGTTTATGAATTTAATGTTCGGGCCAAAGTTTAGAAAGATAATCCGTGGGAAGAAGCTCGAGCTTACGGACATCAAAGTGAAAGACGACTCTAGCATCGGGTCCGGGGACGGGGGAGTTGAAATGAACAGAATGACGGGCGTCGCGAGGGGTAACTCGACTCGAGCCAGTTCGCAAAAGCGCGGATCGAGCCGTTGGTCGGTGGGAAGCTACATAGGCTCCCCGCTGTCGAGCCCCAGCGGACGGGGGTTTGATATGGAGGGTGGGGGCGGACGTAGCGACTCGGACCTAGAGGAGAAGCACTCTCAGGAAATTAAGAAGGTGAGAAACTGTCGAGCGAGCAAATCGATGAGCCGAGCTTCAGATTAGATATCGACGCCAGAACCACCGCCATGCAATTCTAACTCGTCACGGTCCTCGCTTCGCTCGTCGAAGATGGAAGGCAAGTACAAAGCACTACAGGAACAGTACAAACGATTAGAGAAGCTCTACAAGAGCGAGAAACGAAAGGAGGAAGAGAAGCGGAAGCAGGCCACGCAGCTAGGAGACTCAGGGCTGGAGATTGCTCCCGAGGGGTCTCAGTGGAAGATCTTCTACGATAAGACGGGAAGTCCGTATTATTACAACATTTCAACCGAAGAATGCTCATACACGAAACCAGCGCAATGGTGAAAGAAACAAAAGTGGTGAAAAAGAAACAAAGAACGACGCGAACAAATTTAAATTACAATAGAATTCTAGCTTTCTTCTTCCGATTATCTTCCTCCCCGTCAAAAGTGGCAATGATTTTTTGAAGTCTGTCAACTTCGATGTCGACTATCATCATTTCACCCTCTCCCTCCCCTCCCTCCTTCACCCCTTCTTCATCCTCGTCGTCCTCGTCGTCCTCGTCATCGTCGCCGACAACCGCCTCCTCCAGTCGCCTTGCCTGCTTGATCGCCTCCTCGCAGAGCTCGAGCCACTTCAACTTGACTCCGACTCCCCAATCATGGGCCTGTCCGCCAACAAGCGCCAGCCACGAAAGTAGTGCGTTGTTCACTAGCAGCCCGGTCGCCGCCGGAAGCTCCCCGTGTTTCAGAAACGCCTCCAGGGCCGCAAGGGAATTTCGCTTATCCTCCTGTGACGCCCACGAAGAGTCGACAGCCGACATCAGGAGCGAAGGAGCGAATCTGTTGAAGAGCAAAAGACGAGTTAGAATGGAGTAGCAGCAATGGTGATAATAATTACACTCACCTCCTCGCGGCAACCTGGTAGTCGTGACTTCCGCGGACACCGTCGACCAAAAGCTTCAGGACCCACGCCCTCTCCTTCGCGGCGTCCGGCGAGCTGCTCGAGAAGAGGAGCGTGAAAGCCGGCAGAGCGTTCAGGTCGGTGAAGACGTTGTTTGTATTCGATAGAAAATACGTGTTCACAGCGTTGAAGAGCGGCGACGAGGGTGAACCTGCGATTTGAAAGGACTGGCCCAAGAAGAGCGCCGTCACCGTCGGAAGCACGGGGACGTAGTACATGTCGTCGTCTTCGTTCATCTTGATATTGTCTCGGCGCTGCTTTAAACCTCTAAGGACGCTCTCTACCACTAGTTCGAGCTGGGGCCTGGCAGACCAACCCGACACGTTCCCTCCCATGCTGATCCCTCGGTAGATGAGGCTCAGGCAAATCCAGCTCAGCTTCCTTACGAGGGCGTCTTTCGAAGCTAGCGAGCCAAATGCTAACGGTGCGACAGTATCGCAGAATCGGCGGACGAGAGACACATAGGCGTCGGCGGTGGCACTCCACATCTTGAATTCCGCGGTCTCCTCGCCCTCATCTTCATCGGATTTATTCGAAAATCTCGGCGGCCTATCGGACGGCATGAAGTGCTCCAGGCACGACACGGCGAGCGGAATGACAAACGTCGGCGCATAGCGAGAATCTTCCTCGTCTCCTTCTCCTGCCTCTTCAAAAGTATCGTCGGTGGGGAACTTTCCGAGGGTGGCGTTTACACGCCGCACATCGAGCATGGCAACAAAGCCCCCCCATTCTTCGAACGCGCCGCCACCGCCCAAGACCATCTCGTGCGCGGGTACAGAAACCCCGAATTTGCTATCGAGCAATCGAACAATGTTCCGAGCTTCCACGTCAGCGTGGGACATGGTGAGACCGTGCTTCTCTAGTATTAGTTTCAGCAGTCCGCTCAAGAATTCGTCGGTGACCTCCTCCTTATTATCGTTGTTCTTATCCTGCAGTTCTAAGCACAGCGTCAGTAGTTTCAGCACTTTAACTCGTTTAATTGCATCTCCGAAATTACTGTGGTTCGCGGTGAGGAGGAGAAGCTGAAGCAAAGCGACGAGTTAGAATAAATCAGCGACCGAGAAGCCATGGAAGCAAAAACGAGTTTACGACGGCTCCTTCATAGCTCGTCGCTTTGTTGCTCCTCACAGTTCTTCCCTCTCACCTTTGAGTGATTCAAATTTTCGCACGAGTCCTTATCCTTGTCCTTGTCTTCGGCGCCTTTCACCACGAGGCAGAGCAAATCAAGCCCGAACGAGTTGTCCTCGGCGCCGAGGCCGTACTTGAGCAGGGAGAGCGCCAAGTTGTTGAAGTATTCAAGGGTCGACTCATCCCCCAAGGCCTCCTCGGCCAACACCATGGCTAAATCCACGAGTGTTTTCGGATCTTTTTCTCCGCCCACGCCCTGTTTCTTGAGCGCCCGGGGCAAAATGACCGCTATTCTCTTCATGACAGCGACCCGCACATCTTTCGACGAGCTGCGACTGCACGATTTCAGGAGTGAGAGCTCAGAGGTCAACTCTCTTTCGCCGAGTTTCATCTTCGAGCGTTTCTGCAAGTGTTCTTCGAACGCTTCCCTCATATTCTCGAACTCGCACGGCATCAACTTATCGAGCACGGAGGCGGTGTCCTCGGACGTCTCAAAAATGTCAAGCGAGTCGAATCTCTCCAGAATTATTTCTTTGAAGGCGTCGGCGTCCGCAAGTTGGACGGTATTCAGTACTGTTGCGAGTAGCCGATCCCCGAGGCGGACCTTTTCGCCTGCAAAATTCAGCAGGATTTTGGCTGCGTCGGTCGAAACTGCGATCACCTTCTCGAGCTCTTTGGTCATGCCCATCTTGAAACACCCTTCGGCGAATTCGCAAATAGTATTGTCGTCGGACGGAAGCGAAATCATGGGCGTCAAGTTCGCGGCGAGGCTGGCGATGTGCTTCTTCTCCTCAGTTCCTGCGGAGAGCTTGTTGAAGATCGCCATCAGCCGCAGAACCTTGTCGGGAGAAAATAGCTCGCGGGAATCGGAAGGCAGCAGAATGAAAGCCTTCGAGACGATGGTCAAATTCGCGAGGTGCGTCTTGTTGTGCTTGGTGTTCTTGTCCAGAAACGCGATGACCGGCTGAAGGTAGCTCGCGTCGATGACTTCGAAGAGCGACGCGGGGAGGGTGGAGCTGCAGACGGTGAGGATTTTCTCCACGCATGAGAAGAGGTGGGGGTTCTTCTTTCGTTTCTTTAGGTTCGCGAGGGTCGTGGGATGCGAAAATATGGAATTTACGGCCTCCTCAGTACTTGCGATATCTTCGCACGACGACTCGGTGACGAAATCGCATGCGCTCTTCAGGCCTCCCCATTCCTCGTCCCTCTCGTCGAACATGATATTTCTCGTTCTTTCGACTACGTCGAGGTTATCTGTTTTCTCGATGTCCATAGTGTCTCCAGCGTCTCCCCCTCCGACCTTTCCCAAAAACGCCTCGAGGTGCTCAAACCTCTGAACGAATCTGACCCTCGCTTCCAGTACGTTTCTGACGAAATCAGAGAATTCGGAGCTATCTGCGCTAACCATGACCATCGCGGTGATGAGTGAATCGTCCTCATCAGCCCCTTCTTTGATCGCCGCCATCCTCGCATGAACTGGATTCTTGATCACGTCATCTAAGACAGCCGCCATTTGTAGAGCCGTGCTTTCGGTGAGTGAGCGAATGAGCGTTGTCTCGAAGTGACCCTGTTCGACGGTCAAGGTCGATGAAGGAGAAGAGGTGGTGGAGCGGATGATCTTTCGGAGGAGATTTTTTACGGATGCCTTGAAATCTTTTGATGAGGAGGGGGCGCCGGCGGGCTGTAGGAACAAGTCGAAGACGACCTTCAACGGCGCCTTGGTCCATTTGGGCTGCGGATCCGCGGCCGCGAGCATGTCCAAGATTTTTACCTGCAAAAGCTCGGGCTTCTGTATGAACTCCTCGGCCTTCGAGGGCAGGAAAGTGACGAAGTTGAATTTCTCGTCGCCCGGCGTGATGTCGAGCTCGTGGTACAGCGTCAGCGCCGACACGAGAGAGTACGTCACGTTGTCGTTGACGGAGGCATCGTTGTTGTTCTTCGGAGAGTTAAACGGGGAGTAGCGAGATTTCACAGACAGGAGACTCTGGAGGTCCGGAACCTTGTTCCGGAGGGTTGAAGGGGGTAAATTTGCGCAGTTGCCGAGCATGGCGGCGACGAGCTCGATGGTCGTCTGAACGAGAAGCGTGTTCTTGGACAGGATATTTTTTGTCATCGCCTTCTTGGCTAAGCTGGACGGGAAGATGTAATTCAGTCTCTGTTTTTTTTTTGGGGGGGGGGCGTCGACGAGTTAGAATAGAGGAGCGGTAAAAGTGGACGCCTCGGTTCGGTTCTCACCTCTGCCCCTTCACCTCCCTCAACCCCCATCTCCAAAACCTCCGCCAAAAACGCATACCCCTCAACGACCTTCTCCACGACTTTCTCCCTCCCCTTCTCGATTTCCTCCCTCCCCCTCTTCTTCCCCTTCACCCCCTTTATATTCAGTCCGTCAACGCCATCCTGCAAACGAGCGAAAGCGAACCAATAAGCTTGTGAGATCTCCTTTTTCTTTACAGAATTGCGCCTCGTCCAAAAATTGTTTAATACTATCCGCTCAAACACACACACACTCACCTCCTCCTCGATCCTGTCACCTTCCCCGTCTTGAATCCTGTAGAAGCTTACGTAGTAATCCCTCAAGCTCGGGAATTCCTCTAGTACATTTTTAACAATCGTGCCCGTGAACCTTGAATGCGGGGCTTTTAGGATTGTGAGGGTTCGGGATATGTTGCGGAGGTTGTAGCGGGTGTAGGGGAATGTGGGGGAGGTGTAGTGGTAGGGGCTTAAGGTTTTTGAGGATGTTAATAAAAGAAGTAGAGACACTATCGAAAGAGGAAACGAAGGGGGAGAGGTAGGAGGAGATGAGGAGGATATGAGTGAGGTGACGAGTGAAGGGGTCTCTTCGGGGGGAGGAGAGCCGAGGTATTTTTCTAGTTCGAGGAAGCAGGAATTTTGCATCGTCAGGTTCGCGAGGGATGTAAGCATCTCCTTGGGTAATATGAGGTCGTTGAGCTCCTGCGGTGAGTGAGTGAAGCAAAAGCGAGCGCGTATGAAACATTGACATAAATGTATAATGTGTCAGAATGTCTCCGTTATTTAATGCCATCGCCTTTTGTTTTCCCTCACCTTCGCCGAAATATAATTGTATTCTGCCTCAGCGTTAAGGACGAGTATACGCCTGAAATTATCAACTATTTCGGCAATTAAATTTCTGTTTAATATTCGAGATCAGATCGATTTTTTTTTGGGAGGAACGTTAGAATAAAAAGCAATGCATCGCGTGGCGTTGTTTGTGTGTGTTTTGTTTCGAACATCCTCACCTGTAAATACATTTAATCTCCTCCCCCCCATCTTCCTTCTCAACGAATTTAGGTATAACTAAAATCTTCGTCAACCCCGTCCCAACAAACCCTTTCTTTACCTTTTTATCCCCACTGCTACTCGAGATAATAACTGAGCGGATGAGAGGCCGGGAAGGGGTGAGGAGGCAGAGGGAGAGAATGGTGGAGGTTAGGGTTAAGGTTGAGAGGCAGACGGAGTGTGAGGCGTATTTTTTCGGGGACATTTTAAGGTTGGCTTCAGGACGGAAGAGCCAGGAACCTGTGAAGGTCACAGCGTGCTCCTCCTTCCTTCCCCCCTGTACAATTTGACACCCCATCTCCAACTTCCTCCCAACCTCAACCCCAACATTATAAGGCGGAAAATGCCTCCCCCTATCCTCGAACAAAACCACCAAAGAGTTCAAGAGAAGTATTGACGACGATTGGATTGATTTGTTCGACGAAGAGGACGGGGCGCACGTAGATTGTTGGATTAGGGATTTTAAACGGGGGCCTTTTAATAACACCTTCTTCAAGGTTAAAAGGACGGGGAGGGTGGTATCTGGGGAAAGGGACTTGAGACGATGACAAACGAGAGTGAGGGCTTGGAGGTGGAGGTTTATTATCTTGGAGGAGAGGCGGCGGAGGGACTTTGTCTTGGAGAGGGTTTTGAGGTGGAGGGGGGAGTTTGGGAAGAGGTCGGGGCCGGTTAGCTCGTGGAGGGTGGGGGAGAGGGCTAAAAAGTCCTTCAGGGACCAAGGTTTTGTTGGCTTGTCAGAGGTCTCCGTAGTCTTGGTGCCTACAAAGGGAACGTTGTAGTTTCCTGTGTCATCAGTCCACGATGGTGCCGATGGTGGTGGTTGTTTGTGCCTACTTCTCGAGTCGCTGGAGGAGTCAGAGTCAGAGGAGGATTCACTATCGGATTCACTATCATCGTCATCATCATCACTATCATCATCATCACTGGATGCATCACTGGAGTGGATCACAGTGGATGTGGAATCGGCTGAGCGCTCATCTGAGTCCACATTGAAACGATATAGGAGAGCCTTTAAACCTAAAATAACGTCACTAGCATCAACTGAATTAAGATACGTTGAGACTGTCTGTACAGTTAATGTCTTGATGATAGATTTAGTCGAAGGTGAAGACGTTTGCACCATTGTATCAAAGTTTTAGAGTTATAGAATCAATGGAAGAAGGGATCGATGAGAAAAGAGGGTGGAATTGTTATTCACGATACGGTAAGAACGATTATTCAGAACTATGAGGACGTTACTATATAGTATCAACGATAAAGGCGCTAATAGAACGCGTGGAATCGTTCCTGGAATGAATTATCGATGCAAAAAGAGAATAATTTTGTGTGATTTGCCTGTGAAAGAAAATAGCCGACTTTTATCATTCATTATAACGCGATATGTCTAAAAGAACGTCTGAAGACCTATCGAATGTAATTGAGACACTGGATCCGAACAGTTTAGATGCCGGAGATGACGAGGAGGATGTATTTGAAGGTTCAGAGTTGGATTCTGCCGCCGACGATACCCCAGCTGGAGGAGGTGATGATTTCATGCATACAGACGACTTCAGACGACTGTTCGTTGGTTTCGCTATGGTTGATACTTTAGTTGCGATGCGTTGGCTTGATAAAAAATGGCACGAGGTCGTTGAGAAGAAGCTGATTGAGTTGGAAGGAGATGAGCCTTTCGGCGAGATTATTGTTCATGGAGGGAATGATATGAGTATATATATATGTTATGGTAGTTATGAGGAAGCTGATTCTGCTGCAAGAGAAAGGATGAAGGAAGTGACGAAGGTCGTCTTCCTTCTGAATATTACGAAGGTCGGAGATTATGCCTGCTATGTCGCCTCCAATCTTGTCGTTGTAGACATCCCCGAAGGCATTACAATCATCGGTGAAGATTCCTTCTTTTTCTGCAGTAGTTTGAAAGAGATAAAGTTCCCGAAGTCGTTAACATCTATTGGTTATGAATCCTTCGGTTATTGCTCCAGTCTAGAAGAGGTCGATCTTCTTCACACAAAAGTCCTAGAATTAGGTGATTATGCCTTCTGGGGTTGCACAAGTTTAAGGGAGATGAAGGTTCCGGACTCGCTTCAAACGTTTGGTGACCATGTCTTCTACGAATCGGACGAGCTACTCCCCTACGACATTGATGTTAGCGATTGGGATAACGACGTAACATCCGAGGTAGTCGCCTACCTCCGCTCTATACAGTAATAACCACATTATTAAAATATTCAAGCCCGTTTTTTCATCAAACCATACAAAACAAATCTTCAAAAATACCGTTCCTAATTATAATATTCATATTCACTTAATTATAATATCACCCATATTCACTTTCAATCCATATCCACCACATTCTTGGCTTGAACCCACGCGCACACTCAACACCAGGCACGACTGCCGGTCACCAACCGACGCTCAGCTTCTCCCCCTGAAACATCTCGCGCTTCATGTTGCCCAGAAAGCGGCTGACGCTCATCGTCCCCCCCTCGAAGTCTGCCGCCACGTCGCAGCCGCCCCTGACCACCGGCTGAAAGCCGTGCATCGCAACGAGCTCGCAGACCGCAGGGAGCGCAGCCTCATCCCCGAACACTTCAACGCCTGGACGGGCGGGGTTCTTTGGGCCAGTGGGAAGGATGAGGCTCCAGTAGACGGTCTTGTACGCCGCCGCCCACCTCGCCGTCGGGTCGTCCAGCTTGGCCTTGTGCACCTCGATGGAGCTCTGCGGCCCGTCCTTTGGAAGGAGGGCGGCGCCCTTCTTTCCGCTCGAGCCGCCCATGGTCCACGCGAGATGGGGGTTGGTGATATCCAGGATGAGCTTGCCCTGGCCGCGGATCTTTGGCGCGATGGCCTCGAGGAGCGGCCACGCTGCGTCAAACCTCGTCCCTAGCACGATCATGTCCGCCTCGGCGGCGTCAGTGTTTGTGCCGGCCTTGAGCTTCCACCCCACCGCCGGGCTCGGCGGAACGCAAATCTCGCCGACGCTGCCGCTGCTAGCCTTCTCGTGGTATCCCTTGCCGCTCAGGAGCGAGTCCACGATCGCCTGGGCCTTCTCCTTGGAACGACTGCACATCGTAACCGAGTAGCCTGCGCTCGACCATGCGGCGCAAAGGTGGACGCCCATACGGCCCGTGCCTCCCAGGAAGGCGATGGTTGGTAGTGGCCACGTCGCCTCCTTAGCCCGGACGCCAAAGGCGCGGCTCATACGTTTTTTTTGAGAGAAGAAGAGGTTATACCCTGAAATGTCGTTTGTCTCCTGCAGATCTAACTGTACGTTATCTAACTGTAAGAACGTACGTGCAGTGTAGCGAATTAAGCTAACGATGAAGACAGCTCAAAGAATATTTTAGCGTTCTCAGAATTTCGCGGCGACGTATATGACCACTGAGCTTTGCTCTTTTCCCTTTTTCACCAAACTTTCAAGTTTGTTGAGTAGGCTGGGAAGTGAAAACATGCCATCCTTACTTCTCCTGACGTTCCTAGCGTTGTCTTCGATGTCTCAGTGTGTCGTCGACTCGTTCTTGCCTCCCGTCCCTCTACTTTCTGTTGGCTTGAGAGGGACTATTTCAGATTTAAATCCTCCATCCTTTCCGTCGACATCGGGATCGACATCAGACTACTCATCAGCTTTAAATGCCATTCCCATTCCTGTACACATTCCTGGTCTTCTCCTACGAGGCGGAAGCGCTACTGCTTCTGCTGCTTCTGCTGCTTCTACTGCTATAACTCCAACGTCTCTATTCAATAAATCAGCATTAGCGATATTCACATTAGCAATGTTAGCCAAATTCGTCAAAATCAGCGCTACTAACTCCAAAGGTGCATCTCCAGTAGAGAACCTCGTCGTCGATTCCCCATTACACAAAAAACTTCGCTTAAAGTTTTTACCCATATTCTACGTCCTCCGTTTATCTGACTGGCTGCAAGGTCCATACTTCTACGCAGTGTACGCAACCAAGGTATTAAGTGACGGTAGTACGTATCCTATTAGTTTAATATCGAAGCTTTTCTTGACTGGTTTCGCTAGCACGGCGATCGTAGGACCGTGGCTGGGGAGGTTCGCGGATGAGAAGGGGAGGAAGAAGGGGACGCTTCTTTTTACGACACTGTACACGCTCGGGGCGTTGAGTACGAAGAGCAGTTTGTTGACGTATTTGTTCGCGGGGAGGGTTCTGAGCGGGCTTGGAACTAGTTTGCTTTTTAGGTGAGATGAATAAAGATGGTACTTACCTTTTTTGAGGAGGCGACTTTTCACTCTGGCCCTAACCCAACAAATTCCCCCCTAATTGCTTCTCTCTCGTCGCGCAGCGCCCCCGAGAGCTGGCTGGTCGCCGAGAGTCAGAAGATCAACGAGGGAGACGGAGGCGCGGAGCTGAGCAAGACCTTCGGCCTGGCTTACGCCGGCGACTCTATCGTGGCGATCATCGCGGGGTATTTGGCTAGCGCCGCGGCGAAGTCTAGGGGGGAGGTGGGGCCTTTTGAGCTGTCTGCTGTCGTGCTAGCGCTGGGTGCTCTGGGGGTTTCGACGTTCTGGGGGGAGAACTTCGCTAGCAAGTCGTCGCCGTCGTCCGACTCCTCTTCCGTGGAATCGGGGGGGGAGGACTCGTCCTCGATACGCTCAGCGTTGAAGATCGCCTTGGCGGACAAGAAAATCGCCCTCGTCGGTCTGATGCAGGTGAGAAGAAGGGGAAGAAATTTGCATCGGTGCTGTGTTTTAACTCTAACCCCGGCTGACCTCGTCGCGGCAGGCCTTCTTCGAAGGCGCGATGTACACGTTCGTCATAAACTGGCCTCCTTCCGTCGCCGCTGCCATCGCCAAGTACTTCGGCAAGGAAGCCATGGTGCCTTACGGAGGCATTTTCAGTTGTTTCATGGCGTGCTGTTTGGTGGGCAGTACGCTATTCCAACGCCTAAGGTAAGAGGGGTTGAGGCCAAATTGCTGCCTGGCTGCAGAATCTAATCTAATCGCTCCTTTACCCGCTGCTCCTCTCTTCTCTACACTCACTTGTCTCATCACAGCTCGAAGATATCCGCCTCGGATCTATCCGTCGGAATGATGTCCCTCGCTTTCCTGAGCATGTCCGCATCAGCCTTCGCATCCAGCCTCCCCGGAAATCCACTCTTCCTCCTCGTATCCAGCTTCTTCGTCTTCGAGGCCTGCGTCGGCTGCTACTTCCCTCTTATAGGCACACTCCGTTCTAAGATTATCCCCGAATCCCACCGTTCAGTCATAATGAACCTTTTCGGCATTCCTCTCAACGCCATTGTCGTGAGCGTGTTCTTGGGGATCAAGTATTTGGGGGTCAGCGGAGCGCTGGGGGTCAGCGCGGGGAGTTTGGCAGTCGCGCTGGGGGCTAGCACCAAGCTGGCGGGGATTATGAGGAAGGAGAGGAAGGAGCTGGAGGCTAGTAGTTGAGGTGTGGTGTGGGTTTGGATGTGTTGGAGATGTGTTGGGGGGAGGGTCACGCGCGAAAAAAATAAAATTAGTTTGGGTTCAATTATCATAAAGTCCCCCATTTTCCCCCTCTCCCTTGCTACTGCTTCATTATATTTTCGCAGTGTATCCTACACCACTCCCTCCTGTCTTCTCTCCTGTCGGGCATCATCCGCGCTCTCATATAGAGACTCCTCTCGGGGTGATTGAGCTTCTCGTAGACCAATGCAGCGCCTGAGAGACAACCAAAATGCCACGGCTGTGAAGATCGATGTTAACGGATTACGAAAAGGAAATGCTTGCATGATGTATAATGTATAATGTGTCCCAACTTGCTTACCTTAACCTGCAATATCTGCTCGCACAGCAGACTAGAATCGTAGTTCTGCCCCTTGAGGAACAACAGAGTCGCGAGTTTATTCTTCGGCTCTATCCACTGAGGATTTTCAAAAATCAAATCCCTGAGGATGTCCTCGGCGTTGGGCCAAGTGCCTGGCTGACTCATGTAGAAATCGACCTCTACGAGGGCATTCTTCCCCTTACTCCCTCTTTCATTGTGCCTAGGGTCGGAGCGAAGCGACGACGGTGTTAGAAACGGTCCTCTTTTTGGATAGAGAAGATCGAGAAGATGATAGAGAAGATCGAGAAGATGATCGAGAAGCTCTCGCTCACCAGAAATCCCATAAATTCTTAATAGCTTCATCGTCGTTGCCGGACTCTGAGCACAGGTCCATTATTAAGTTGACTTCGGTCGTTCGGCGCAACCTTGACACGGAGGTCAAGCCGTCTGATCGAATTGGCTCTGAAGGGGGAGAGGACTTGTAAGAAGCTTCGAGGAGATCGAGAGGGTTGATATTTTCGTTGAGGGTGGTGAGAAAACGGGTAGGAGTGAGTGGGAGGAAGGCGGTGGACACAGGTATGTTTTTTAGAACACACAACATTAGCGTTAAGCGTAAGAGTAGGAAGGACATGTTGGAGTGGAGGAACAAGGAGCGCTGCCACTTCAGATTTCTCAAGGAGCGAATGTTCAGTTCCAGGCAGACTTTTTTCATGTGAAAGTTATCGGTTGGTGGAATTAAGAGTCTAAAAACAGGGGAAAGACAGCGGGAGGTTCAGTGCGCGCAGAAATGGGAGAAAACCTAGGCAAAGTTTCTGATTCATTTGCAGAGGTTTTACAAAAATGATATCTCACGTCAAAAGGAATTTCATGGTCACTTTTGGTCACATTTGTCACGCTAAGGTCTCTGAGAGTCCTTTTCTTTGAAGAAAGTCATTTTTGGATGCTTTTTGGATTAAAAATTGGTGATAAAATGTTTTATTCATTATTATAAGATCATATTATTACTACCCGTGATATTTAAAAAAATTGAGAACATATTTGGGTCAAATTGGAACTTATTTTGATCACTTTTTTGGGAACATTTTCAAAGCATTTTTATGTCTTTTTAATTGTCAAATTATTCCCTTAAGAGGTCTCAAAGTGAATAATATGACAAAAAGGTGGCAGACATTTTTTCGAAAATTGAAATCGGTCCATAAATCTTTTTTGTGAACGCCGAAACGATAAATTTGTAGTTGGCCGTCTTTCTTAAAGGTACGACCGCTGCCTGCTTTGTTCAATGTACAGCTTGCCCCATCATTATATCTTCCACCCTCTCTCTCGTATACTAACCCTAACCCGACTCACTCCTGTTTGATCAGACCCTGACGTCCAACCACCGTCACCATGATAACCTTCTGCCCCCTGTCTGACAACTTCGAGGCCATTGCAAGATCGCTAGATGACAAACGTCTGGGGGGTCAGCGAAATGAGGCCTGGTCTATTTTAAAGTGGCTTCGGAACCCAATAAGGTACAAGAACTTTGTCGCTGCGGGATATTGTGCGATGTGGATAGGCTACGAGGACGCACTGGTGGCGTACACGAATGCGATGCTCGTTGAGTGGGCTCGTCGCGGAAAGAAGAATGAGCTTCTGAAACCTTATCAAGACGATGCCGAGCGAAATCTAGTGCAAAAGGAAGAGTACGAGTTGCCGCCATGGTGGGGAAATCAGGTTTTGCATGAGGTGAGAAACCAGGAGTTCGTTAATACCGTTCCTGCTACCTCTCGTTAACTTCAAGATATTTCACGCAATTCGTTTCGTTCTCGCAGTATCACATGCACGCCTTGGTTGCCAAGCTGCCTGAGCACTACGGTCCCCTGTTCCCTAACGTAGACGGCTCCCTCTATAACGGCAGCTATCCGTGGCCGAGGCAAATCGAGGAAGGTGTGTGGGTGCTGAGATGGCCAAAGGCGTTGAAACTGGACGACGTGCCGGTGAAGACGCCTGCTGTTGTCCGCGTCAAAGATGAAGATCAAGACGAGGAGGTCGTCCCGAAGCGGTTAAGAAAGCGGCGAAAGAAGAAATAATTTTTAGTAGAAAATGAATCTTCAGCGCGTTGACTTTACTTTTATCCGATTCCTTTTCTTTCTCTCTCTCTCTATTGTTTAGAGCGAAGGTAGGTGACAACCGCGTTGTTGTCTTCAACGTCAATGTTTAAGGGGACTAGCTTGGAGCAGCACCAGAAGACATCGATACCAAAGTTTTGAAGCGAGTCCGGGACCTTCATCTCTCTTAAACTTCTGCAATTACAGAAGGCAAATTGACCTATTTTTTGAACGTTTGTGTGAAGGAGATCGACCTTTTCTAGACTGTAGCACTCCTCGAAAGAGTGATGACCAATTGATGTTAACGACTTTGGAAACTTTACGTTTGACAAACTATAGCAGCTTTTGAAAGAACATTCACCGATGATTGTAATGCCTTCGGGGATGTCTACAACAACGAAAATGGAGGCGACATAGCAGGCATAATCTCCGACCTTCGTAATATTCAGAAGGAAGACGACCTTCGTCACTTCCTTCATCCTTTCTCTTGCAGCAGAATCAGCTTCCTCATAACTACCATAACATATATATATACTCATATCATTCCCTCCATGAACAATAATCTCGCCGAAAGGCTCATCTCCTTCCAACTCAATCAGCTTCTTCTCAACGACCTCGTGCCATTTTTTATCAAGCCAACGCATCGCAACTAAAGTATCAACCGTGACGAAATAGACGAACAGTCGTCTGAAGTCGTCTGTATGCATGAAATCATCACCTCCTCCAGCTGGGGTATCGTCGGCGGCAGAATCCAACTCTGAACCTTCAAATACATCCTCCTCGTCATCTCCGGCATCTAAACTGTTCGGATCCAGTGTCTCAATTACATTCGATAGGTCTTCAGACGTTCTTTTAGACATATTGCGTAATAACGAATGATAAAAGTCGGCTATTTCCGTTTGCAGCACACTTCCCAAAATGAAAGCAAAAATCAAAAATCTTCTTAACACATTTCGCCGCACTTCCCCTTCTTTCACTTTTGAAATTCCACCCACCCTCTTCCCAATTCTGGTCCTCCCACGGCTCCCACCCCTCCTTTCTTCTCTTCTTTCAAATTACGCCTCCGATCCCCCCCTCCCGCAATTTTTTAAGCTTTCATGGAAACCCCTCCCTTAAACCCACTGCCTCCGCCTCCGCCATCTCAATTGAACAACACTGCGATGACGCCTCTAACACCAGCTGACCCTGCTGGTCAGAGTAACGGTGTTGGTGGAATCCTAACAGGTGGTGAGGATTTACCGAAAAAGGTGAGGACACTCGCAGATTGGAAAGCTGAGCTTCCTTCGCTGAGCTTCCCTCGCTTCGTTTCGCTCGCTGAGCTTCCTTCGCTTCCTTCGCTTCCTTCGCACCCTTCGTTTCGTTCCCCTAACAGCACTAACCCCAACCCTTCAACAACTCTCAACAACACTTCTCTCAACTCTCCAAACTCCCCAGCTCCGCTCCCTCGTCACTGCCGCCCTCGCCGCCGACCAGCCCCGCCAAGCCCAGTTCTTCGCCGACAAGCTCCTCTCCGTCTCCTCCGGCGGCTGGTACAACGCCCTCCTCCTCGCCAAGTCCCACGCCGCCTGCGGCGAGCAGCGCCGCGCCGTCCTCGCCCTCGAGACCATAACGGCCAGCGCGGAGAGGCGGAGGTTGGCGGGGCCGATAGCAGGATCGCAGACGCTTGTCAAGTCCAAGACGCCGCTGCAGCCGCACGCGCACGTGGGGGGGCACATCTACCACGAGGGGCAGGGCCTCGGGGCCGCTCTCCTGGGGAAGCCTCAGTTCAGGTGAGAAGCTGCGAGGAATGCGACGCCCTTGTCAAGATACGCAATTCTAATTCTACGCCTACGCTCCACTCTAAATATAATAACCCCTCACAGCAGCCCTCACACGGTCACTCCCGCCCCCTCACGCCCCCCCCCAACCACCACCACCACCACCACCACCTTCAGCTTCGATTCCCCCCAATCCAGTTCCCCAAATTCCTCCCCCCCAAATTCCGCCCCCCCTTACCCCCCCACCCACCTCTGCATCGAAGCCGCTTTGATCTCCGGCTCATCCCTCCTCAAGTCCGGTTTCATCGAGGAGGCCAGCCAGGTCCTCGAGGCCGCCTTCACGTTCACCTACGTCACCCCTACCTCCACCTTCTCCCCTCAAGGTACTCCGCTCATGAGTTCCTCCCACCCCGAAACCACGACCATTAACGTCAAAGACTCGGACGACCTCCTCCTCCACCAAATAAAGAAGGAGATGTACTCCCCCACCTCCCCCCCCCCAACCCCCACCTCCGACGACGGTCCCCTCTCAACCTCTTCCACAGTCCACCCTCTATCCCGCCTCTGTTCCCTCCGCGCTCTCTCATACTCCGAGTTGGACAACAACCCTAGGGCGGTGCGATGGTTCAAATCTGCGTTGAAAATAGACTGCAGATGCGTCGAGGCTTTCGAGCAGATCGTGGAGAGGCACTTAATGACGCAGGAGGAGGAGGTGAGGGTTTGTAGAGGCCCCACTTTCCGTGCGTAGCGTATCTGCTGGCCGAAATCATGCGCCGTTATTAACACCACGAATGCCCCTTCTATTGCCACTCGCTTCGTTTCGCTCGTCGCAGGCGGAGTTCATCATGACGCTAGATTTCGGGGAGGTGAGAGTGTGCGAGGAGCGACTTATATTATAGTTACGAGGGTCTTGGTCGTTTCGCTCCCGTGGTACTCGCTACGCTCGGGCCTCGCCGCAAGCGGCTCGATCGGTCGCTTACTACACGCTGCATTTCTAACTCGTCACTTCGCTCCTCGTGCTCACAGGAAACTTGGCTTCGTGACGTCTACTTTTCAAGGTTGACGCCCCCCCCCCTACCAGACCCACAAGACGAGAACGACGGAAGTATAAACAACAGGAACAACCAGCTTAATTTAAGCACGACCAGTTTCAACACCAATGACAGCCCGGGGTCGATCCAGTTCGGAAAGCCCCCCCTCCCTAAATCTCCGCCCTCCCCCAACCAAACAATGCACACCTCAAACACCCAGGTGAGAGTATGCGAGGAGCGACTTATATTATAGTTACGAGTTACGAGGGTCTCGGGTCGTTTCGCTCCCGTGGCACTCGCTACGCTTGGGCCTCGCCGCAAGCGGCTCGGTCGGTCGCTTCGCTCCCAATACGCCCCTGCCCCGGATATCAACTACACGATACATTTCTAACTCGTCGCTTCGCTCGTCGCTACACCTCAAACACCCAGGCCAACAACAACCTCATCTCCGGCGCCTTCCACCGCCTCAACACCGTCCACAAAATGGGATCCTCCCCCGAGATCCTCGCCGCCCAGGCCGCCGTCGCCTACCGCAACCACAGGATCGACGAGTCCGCCCGCCTCTGCGCCCTGGTCCACCGCTCTGACTCCCTCTGCACCGCCGCGGTCTGCACCAGGATATCGTGCCTGGTGGACCTCAAGCGGGTCAGCGAGCTCTTCTACTTTGCGCACCAGCTTGTCGACTCGCGCCCGCGTTCCGCCGTCAGCTGGTTCGCCGTCGGAGCGTACTACCACCTCATAGGGAAGAACGACGTGGCGCAGAGGCACTTCGGGAAGGTGAGAGTATGCGAGGAGCGACTGCCCCGGATATCAATTACGCGCGGTCGTTTCGCTCCCGTGGTACTCGCTACGCTCGGGCCTCGCCGCAAGCGGCTCGGTCTGTCGCTTCGCTCCCAATACTCTCCTGCCCCGGATATCAACTACGCGCTATATTTCTAACTCATCGCTTCGCTCCTCGGCTCGCTGCTCCCCGCTTCGCTCGTCGCTCGGCTCAGGCGTCCAGAATGAACCCGAGATTCGTCGAGGCGTGGGTCGCCTTCGGGAACGCTTTCGCGGCGCAGGACGAGAGCGACCAAGCCATGTCCGCCTACCGCGCCGCCCAGCGTCTCTTCAACGGCAGCCACATCCCCCTCCTGTACATTGGCATGGAGTACATCCGCACGAACTCTCGTAGCCTTGCCCGACACTTCCTCCTGAGCGCCTCGAACCTCAACAACCAGGACCCCCTCGCGTTCAACGAGCTGGGTGTTGTCAGCTACAGGCAAGGGGAGTACGAGGAGGCGGCACAGTACTTCTTTCACGCTCTGCGCCTGTGCAAGAGGCTGAAAAAACCGGATGCAGAAGAGGAAGACGACCTCAACCTTCTCTTGATGATCAAGGATGCGTACTGGGAGCCGACCATTAACAACCTCGGACAGTGCTTCCGAAAGCTGCAGCGCTTCGAGGACGCCATCTTTTGCCTCGAGACGGCCCTGAGCATCACCAACAACGCGGGAACGAGGTGAGAGTGTGTGGGGAGCGATTGCCCGTGGTCGTTTCGCTGGTACTCGCTAAGCTCGGGCCTCGCCGCAAGCGGCTCGGTCGGTCGCTTCGCTCCCAATACGCTCCTGCCCCGGATATCAACTACACGCTACATTTCTAACTCGTCGCTTCGCTCCTCGGCTCGCTGCTCCTCGCTTCGCTCGTCGCAGGGCTGCTCTGGCATTCTCGAAGCACCTGAGCGGAAACATAGACGACGCAATCGCAGACTACCACACGGCGCTCTCCCTTAAGCCCGACGACGCCTTTTCGGCGGAGATGCTTAACAAGGCCCTCGAGGATTCCATGAATCTCGGCATGCCGGATGACCCGAACGAGGACGAATTCGAGGTGGAGGACACGAATGCTATTCACTCCATGAACATGAACACCTTGAGCTCCCACGGGCAGGACAGCGTGTTCTCAGGCAATCAGAGCAGTGTCATGGACATAAACGAGAGTAATGATTCGTTTCTTGATGCCAGTGAAGGAGCTTCTGGGTCCGACGACGATGTTGACATGATGAGTGGATAATAGTGGAAGCAAAAAAGAAAACTTCAGAACCTTTATTTCAAACCCCAATAGATATGTTAAGGTGGGTTGTTTCCCTTTCCCCTCCCAGCCCCCTCTCCACCCCCACCCCTACCCCCGACACCGACTGGTCCCCGCCCCCCCCCCAAACCTCGCCCGGCCCCAACTTTGCCCAGAACATTCTTCCTAATGACCAAACTCGCAAGGGCCTGGTTCTTGAAATTGTTGATGTGCTTCTTCTTGGTCGGATCGTTGGTAATGCTGCCCTTGCTTGTGGGCGCAAGAGGGACCGCCACCTTTCCGGTTCTCCCGGCCGCCTCCCACAGCGACCCTCCGCTCTTCCTAATCTCCGCGATCCCCTCCTCCCCCTCTCCCTTCTGCTCCCCCTCTCCCCCAGCAGCGCCTCCGTCTCCAATGACCTCCTTCAAACTGCTGACGAGCTCCTTTCCGTCTTCCTTGCTGAGCTTCTCGCCTCCGTAGTGCTGCGACGAGTGTAGCAAGCGCGCGAGTTAGAATGGCGTAGACAAGAGGTACTAGTGCAGCACAAAATTGATTTACCAGCTCGTCACTTCGCTCTGTTATTGTCGCTTCGCTCTGATTACCAGCTCGTCGCTTCGCTCCTCGCAGTTCCTGACCCTCACCTCCTCTAGACTGTGCTTCAAGTGCGTCGTCGCCTCCCTCAGCGTCTGGTAGTTCTTCCTCAGCATCCAGCTGCGCACGTTGCTCTCTATCTGCTGCGAGTCGTTGTGAAGGGTGTCGATCTCCTCCTGGTTCATCAACGACATGGCGATGTCAAGGGACTCCCTGTCGCTCTCGCTGAAGACGGAGCTGACATCCAGAGAGGTCGCACTCCTGGCGTCCTCGTCGTCCTCTTCGAAATTGGTCTGGAAGTAGTTCAGGTTCTCCTCCTTCAAACTGCTGGTCTCGACATCCTCGTCCTCGTCTCCGTAGTTAGACTTCGCCTGCTGCCGAAGCGCGGCCCGCCTCTCGGAGTTCACGCCCGAGTTCTTGGAGCCCTTGCTGCTCGTCTCCTCCTCGTCCTCCATGTCGTTCTCGGCGATGGTGCCTTCGATCTTGGTGCTCTTGTTGCCCATGACCTTGGCGACGGCCCTCGCCCCCTTGCTGCTTTTCCCCCCCCGCCCCCCAATCCCGCCCGCTCCCCTCCCCCTCCCCCCCCTTCCCGCCCCCCGCCCTCCCGTCGCCGCCTGCTGCTTCTTTACTATCATGTTAATCGCCAGCTTATCCTTCAAACTCAAGTTGCTGAACGCGTTGTGCATCAAATGCTGATCGTTCTGCTTCTTCTGGTTCCTCATCTCCGGCTGGTTCGTCTTCCTCGCCGTCTCCTTTTCGCGGTCGAGCTGGCGCTGGACGACGTCGCCTCCGCTCCTCTCGTCGAGCCAGCGGCTCTGCTCTTCGAAGCCGTTCTGTATGGCGTGGTCAGACGGAGTCTGTCCGAAGCTGCGACGAGCGTGAAGAGTTGGTTAGATACTGCAAGCCACAGAATCTTAGCTTCATCCTACCCTCGACCCTTCGCCTCACCTGTCCATAACATTCACAGCGCAACCGTGTCGGAAAAGCAGCTCGATGATTCCCCAGTTTCCAGCTCCGCATGCCAAGTGGAGCGGGGTGAGCTTTCCCCTGACCGTGGGGGTGTCCGGGTTGGCACCCCTGCTGAGCAGGACGGGCACGAGGGCCTGCAGGTTGTAGAGGCTCGCGTAGTGGAGGAGGGTGAAACCCGACTTGTCGGGGGCGTTCAATTCCTCCTGCAGCTCGTTGTCCGAAGCTGACATCTCGACTAAAGTTTCGACCATACGGATCAAGAGGGAGTCGAGGATGTCGTCTAGCTGGTCGTCGTCCATTCCCGTGAGCTCCGCGTCGTCGAGGAGGTCGAGGGGATTCGAGATCCTCGCGTCGTTGGGGGTGGGAGAGATCGACGTAATGCCGGAGCCCTTGTTCCCGGAGCCCTGCTGGCTCCCCGAGTCGCTCCCCGAGTGCGTCAGCGTCCCGCCATTCATTTGAATATTGTGAGCGTCCGAGCTTGCGTGGGACGACTCCGAAGTCTGAGAGAGGGCCAGGTTCGCCTGCCCGCCGTCCAGGTCGCTGTCGGACATGAGGTTCGCGCCGCTTTCGGGCTGGCCAGTCGAGGTGGTGAAGTTCCCGCCGAACTCGCCGCTGCTCTCGCTCTGTGGGGGGGGAGGGTTCTGGGTCTGCGTTTGCAGGTTCTCCGTGATGGTGGGGATGCTCCAGCTGTCCTCCATGATGCTCTCGCCTTCCTCCGCCCCCGCGATGGTGTTGATGATCTTCTCCACGAATCGAATTTTACAGTGCCTGTCGACGTCCTCCCCCACCGTCGACTCCTCGATGATGGCGCTAGGCTCGTTCGCCCAGTCCTCCACCGTGACGTTGCTCCCCCCCCTTGAGGGCGGCGGGAGCATCTGCGGGTTGTCGACGTTGGAGTTCCGAACATCGCTCGCAGTCCTCTTCCGAGTCTTCGTGTCGGAGGGCTCGTTGACCAAAGGCGAAGAACTCTGAATCTCAGCCTCCCCCGTGACTACCCCGGGGGGCGGGCTCGGAAAGTCCGCCAAAGCCGTAGCGATGCTCGCCATCGCCGGCAGCGGAGCCGGCAGGTCCAGGTCCTCCTCCTCCTCCTCCGACCCCCCGTTTCCGTCCACCCCCTCCACCTCGATGACGCCCTCGCTCTGGTTCGTAGCGAAGCTCCAGCTGTCTCCACCACCGCTCTGCTTGACGATCATCTGCTTGATGATGTCCTGCTTGATATCCTTCGTCAGCTCGCTGCCCAAGACGTGGACGATTACGACCCTCCTCCTGATGGTCGAGCTCAGGTCATATATCGGACTTTTCCGAGCGATGTCCTTCGGCGCTAGACACTTAAAACTGCGGCGAGGGTGAGTGTGTGTGTTTCGATTTGTTCTGTCGTGTTAGCGAAAAAAAAACAATCACTTCGAAGCGCCAATCGTCGGGACACTTCGCAATCTCACCTCTGCGTACTCAATTGCTGACACTCTGCGAAGCTAACCCCCAAATCAACCGCCTTCAACTTCGCGTTATCCGGCACGTCCGACCTAATCGTATAAAAGACCGCCACGTACTTTCCCCCTTCACCCTCCAAACTCTCTCCGAGCGTGATCATGATCTTCGCCTTGTCTAATTTCTTGAAGTCGATACTCTCAGGCATTAGATCAATGATGTCCTTGAGTTCCTTCTGCTGTGAAACTTCTACCCTTCCCCTCCGATCCCCAGGGCTGGGGGGTATGTCCATATCGTCTAGGTTGCTTAAGGGTGACATGAGGAGTTCGAGGGAGTCGTTGTCGGAGTCGGCGCCGCCGAAGGAGCCGAGGCCGAAGTTGTAGTCGAGGGGGGAGGAGGAGCCGGGGGAGGGGTATTTTGGAGGGGGGTAGGTTTGAGAGGGGTAGGGAGGGTACTGGCGAGGGTCGGGGGGAGGGTATTGGGAGTATTGGGGGTGGGAGTAGGGGTCGTATTGTGGCATCTGGTGTTGATAGTGTTGTTGGAGGGGTTGATGTTGAGGGAGGTGTTGGGGGTGGTGGGAGAGGGGGTGTTGGGGTGGGAGCGTGTGGAGGGAATGGTGGTGCTGCTGTTGGTGGTGCTGCTGTTGGTGATGCTGCTGTTGCTGCTGCTGTAGTTGATGGTGGCTGTGATGGACCTGCTGATGATAATTGCTCTGAACTTTCGGGACCTGCTGCTGCTGCAGTTGCATCTGCTGCTGCATCTGACTCTGCCTGCTGGCCATCTGCGCGTTCTGGTGCAAGGCGCTCTGCTGCGACGTGTCCTTCTTGGCCCTCGGCTTCTGGACGCCCTTGGCCCTGCCCTTCTTACCCCCCTCCTGCGTAGCACCTTGCACGGCCTGCGCGACCTCCGTGTCCAAGTAGTGCACCAGAACCAGGAAGAAATTAGTCCCGTCCTTCATGACCGCCCTGTTGACGACGCCGTTCTTGGCCTTCTGCTCCACCCCTAACTCACGCCTGACCTCCTCCAGGGCCCTCTCCTCTTCCTCGTTCGGCAGGAGGTGGTACGTCCTCCTGTGCATGGAGGACGTGGTAGCGCTGTGGACGTAGCAGCCCGATATCCTGTTGACGCCCTCGATGCGGAGCTTGACGTGGTCCTCCCTGACCTTGTGGCTGTTCTTCTTTCTGACCCATGTTATTTGATCGTCCTTGTAGTTGCGGGTTTGGGAACGATCGTAGACGAAGAGGGCACCAGAGTTTGGAGCCGAGGGAGGCGGACTTGTGGATATTGGAGGAGAGAAGAGGCTCGTATTCTTCAGGATGTCTTCCAGCTCTGATACCTATAAAGTGAAGGTAGGAATCGAGGGTTAGGGTCGAGTAATCGAGTAAGATGCACGCATGTGTGGGACGAGTTAGTACACAAATTCTACTTGTCAGCTCCTCGCTCAATGTAACCTGGCAATCGCGCTGACAATCGCGCTGGCAATCGCACCAAGAGGAGGCCGAGATTGTGGTCCGAAGGAATTGAGTATGTGACTGCAATTGTAATGAAAATACGCTCTAATAATTAAATGGTTCATCGCGAGTGCTACTCACCGATAGCCAGCGACCCTGACCGGTGCGCAGGATCTCATTCCAACGATCGGTCATAAGCAAAAGCCCTCTTTAACAAATTTACCATTTCCCTGGGACCCTTTCACAGATCCCTCACCCCCCCACCTACTTCCTTCCGCAACTGTTCGCTTTTCCCATCTTCATCATCATCTCCATCACCAGACTGCCACCTTCAATACTCCCCCGATCCCAAATCGCTTTCTACAACCCATTATTTATCCCTTCGCTTGATCCCCAACCCTAACAGTAAACCCCTCCAGTCTTCTCCCTTTCTCTAATAAACAATCGTCCCCCCAAATAGGCTACATGGACCACGCTGTAATGCAGCCGTCCCCTTCAGACCTTCCCAACAACCCATCGACTCCGCCTTCCCCTTCCCCTCAGTCCCCTTCTCTCTCCTCCACTTCCCCGACCTTCCTCAAAACCCTCCAAACCTCCCACAACCTGACCTCGATCCCTCCCCCGCAATTTCCCCCCGTAAACCTCTCCGAACACTACGACTTCGCCCACCCACATAAATCCAAGAAGTCCGACCCGATGCGAGAAGAATGGCGGAAGCTAGTAATAGAACAGTCCCCCTACAACGATCTCCAAGGCCCTCTCAGAATGAAGAACGTCCCGACGCCCAAAGAAGTGAGCTTCCGCCCCTTCCTAACCCCCACCCCCCTTAATCCTTCTAACCTCCCTCCCTCCTTCCAGCTCGCAAACACCAAAATGTTAAAAATAAAGAAGCACCTCGGCATCCCCTCCGAAGGTCTCCTCGAAGGTCTCGACCCCGCCTTACCCCGTTCCGCCTCCGGCTCCGCCCTAATCCCCAAATCACCCTCACTTAAAACTGCGAAGAAAAGGAAGCTAGACGATTCTTCACTCACAAGCAGCATAAGCAAGGCCGCTTCTAAGGCTAGCGCTTTAACTCTGGAGAGTCTGGGCGGTTCGAGCCGAAAGTCCGGCGGCCGTAGAGGCGGGATATTCGTCAAGGTCGAGAAGAAGGTCAAGACAGCCCTGAAGCTCACGGAGGAGGACAAGGAGACGGTGAACAACCTTGAGGGTACGGTGCCTATTGAGATGTGGAGGAATGAGCTGAGTCATATGCAGTTGGCGTTGGGGGTTGATGATGATCATAAGAGTGAGGAGTTTCCTTTGACTAGTATGGCGTTGAGTAATCCCAGTGCAGGGGGGGGTAGGAGGCCTGAGAATGTCGCGATGGACGATTACACGCTGCCGAAGTATACGCATGAAGAGAGGAAGGACGATGTTACGAGGGTTAACGAGGATGAATTTGTGAGGGAGGATGTCGCGGAGGAGGACGATATTACCATCGGATCAAAGAAGGTCAAGGAGGAAATCGGGCAGGTCGCGCAGGAGTATTTTGCGAGGAAGGCGATTTTGAATATGCAGGATGCGAGGAGGTGAGGCGAATATGAAGCTATAAGGTTTCTGTGGAAATTCTATTAACAATTTCGCCCCCCCCTTTTCAAACTCCCAGGGACACAATACAAAAAGCCGAGTCTTCCTCGCCTTCCTCGGAAGAGAAAAAGGAGGAAGCGCCAAAAGCTAAACCCGCGGCGCCCCTCGCTCACGGGCTCGTCAATAAAGAAGGAGGTTACGAGCCGATTCCTTACAAGCCGCTTGAAGGTTCCATAGCCATTCCGAACACACCAGCGCAAAATGCAAACCTCGCGGGACCTCCTGTTTCGGCCCATCAAAGCCAAAGTGAGACAACTGCCGCTGCCGCTGCCGCTGCCGCTGCCGCTGCCGCTGCCGCCCCACGCAGGAAGTCGAAGGTGACGAGAACCTCCAAGCAGAACGCCAAGGCGAAGAAACTCATGGACTTCCTCACCAAAGTCAACACAACTTCGGACGACAAAACCAACGATAGCGCCAGCGGCAGCACCAACATGCGCAGCATATTCGGCACCGCTAACGACATAGACCACTTCAGCATCGACCCGCCGGCCATTCAGAGGTCCGAGGAGATGCAGCAGATTCTCAAGAAGAGATTGGAGGACAACCTAGGTAGCGGCTTCTGGAACGACGAAATCGGCAGCACCCTGGCGAGGGAACTCGACGCGAGCAACGTCTACAACCCCAGGAGCACCCTGCTCCAGGAGCAATCGACGGCCCTCAGTCTTCATTCGCAGTTGCCGCCGATGCTAGTGGAGGAGGACGAAGAAATGCCTGCTCATCGGCCTCGGAGCCAGGGCCAGGGCCCGGGCACCCCGTCGAGAAAGAGGAGCAGCTCCGGCCAGTCTTACGGCGACCTGTCTTCTCCGCCGAGGAGCAGGGGTAGAAGTCGAGCCGGCAGCCGGGCGGACAGCAACCGAGCGGACAGCCGCTCTGGATCGCCGAACCGCCCCAACCGCTCACGAAGTTCCAGCATCAGACCCAACACCTCCACGGCCACGGGCATGACCAGGCCCAACTCGAAAATGTCGTCCCGCCCTAGCACGGGCGACAGCTCTGCCAACAAAACTCCGAGGGCTGCCACCGCGCCCACCCCAAACACGACCCTCAAAAAGGCCAAGACCACCGCGAGTCTCACGGAAACGATTTCCATCGAACACGACGCAAGAGACGCCGCTTGGCTGCGAACTGAAGCCCGCAGGATGCTGGCCGAGGGGCGCAACGACGAGGCGACTAGATTGTTCGGGGAAGCCGCGGCGATCCTCGTGGAGCAGGATGCGGACATCCGGACCGTGGGCGAAATTTTCGCCTACGCGCCTCACGTTCATGTAGCAGCCAACTTGATCCAGTCTGTCGGGCGAAAGCGCTTCGCCGTCAAGTGTGCTGCCCAGGTCAAATTCGCCAGCCTCTTCAAGGGCCATCTTTCCCGCAAGGCGAAGAAGCTGCGCGAGAACAGGCGGATCGTCTGTGCCACTTGCATCCAGCGGGGCTGGTGGAGGTACCTCGCTCACAAGCTGTACGCAGCGACGGTCATTCAGACGATGGCACGCCGAGTATTGGCCAAGGCAATCGTCGACCAAATGCGCCTGGAAAACAACGCGGCGATCAAGATTCAGTGCCTCCTGCGGAAGAAGATAGCGAGGGAGGTTTTCCTTTACCACCTCCTCAAGTGGAGGAGCTCAATTGTCATGCAGGCCAACTGGAGAGGTTACGCTTGCAGGCTCGGTCGATACAGGGCCCTGTGGGAGCTGTACTCGTGGCACTGCGAGCTGGCCAGTAGGGTCCAGAAGCGGGTCAGGGGCTGGCAGGGTCGTCACAAGGCTCATGAGCGCCGCCTCAAGGTGATTCACTTTGAACACGTTCGGTACCAGAAAGAGAAGAAGTCAATCGACGCGGCGGTCAAGCTGGCCCTCTCGCGCTCCAAGTTTTTCCTCGAGAGCGACG
The DNA here is from genome assembly GCA_030267905.1 of Triparma verrucosa. Classification (NCBI taxonomy): domain Eukaryota; class Bolidophyceae; order Parmales; family Triparmaceae; genus Triparma; species Triparma verrucosa. The sequence continues at coordinate 65,889 of BRXX01000521.1, forward strand.
AAGGCAAGGAGTTCGTGCGCCTTGAAAAGAGCAAGCTCATCACCGCGAAAAGAGAGTCGCAAGAGGCCGAGGTCGAGATGACTCCGGAAGAGAAGCTCAAGTTCGACATTATGACCGTCTTCGAAACTTTCGATTTGGATTCCTCCGGTTCCATCGACACGGACGAGCTCAACGAGCTGCTGACGGAAATGGGCATCAAGCTGAGCGAGGACGACTTGACGGAAGCCTCCAAGGAAATGGACGACGACGAGAGCGGCGAGATTGGCTTCGAAGAGTTCTACACGTGGTTCCTGCAGTACCAGGAGGACCACAAGAAGAAAACCTTCTTCCCTTCCTTCAACCTAGGCTCCATGATGGCGGCGGTGGACACCAGGAAGGCAAAGAACAGCGTTCAACTCCACTTCACCCGGGAGGCCGCGCGCGTGGCCCAGAGCCACTTCAGGGCAAGGCACCCGCCGAACTGGCGGTGCACTTCTTGTCGGCACCCGTTCGCGCTCTTCGGAGACTATGCCCGCCACTTCGAAATGCACGGCAACAATCGCGCGTGCACGTCAATTGTCGCGCACGAGTCGGAGGCTGCGACGAAGAACATGCTCTTCCCCAACTTTGTCATTGGATCTCTTCAGCACAAGCTGCAGAAGCGCGCCGAAATTGAGCACACCCGCTTCCTCGACGAGAGTCTTACCGTGGGGGAGAGCGCCACTCTCTCCGCCATCAAGGCGAAGACGACCTTCTTGATCAAGCAGGGCCGCAGGGATATGCTCCGGCTCAAGAACCTCTTCATTACCAAGCGCAACGAGCGCATCAAGAAGATGAAGGAGGAGGGCAAGAAGTGGGAGGAAATCAGAGAGATGGACATCAAGGAATCTTTCGAGGCCTTCGATACCGACTCCGGGGGCTCGATTGACGCCGGAGAGTTCAAGGACATACTCTCCGCGATGAATATTCACCTCAGCGAGGACGAATTCGATCTCGCTCTTCATCGGATCGACAAGGACAAGAGTGGAGAAATCGAGTACCCCGAATTCCACGCTTGGTACGTAGGCAGGGAGGAGGAGTACAAGAAGCATCACTCAGCGTTGGCCAACGCCACCAAGGCCTTTTCGGAGAAGTTGGCAGCCAACTCCGTCGCCACTGCTGCGGCCGAGAGAACGGCGAAGAGGTTCTTGATTGAGCGCTCTCGTGTCAGGGCGGAGCTCGAAACAAGGCGAATCTTCAGAAAGACCCGCGCTCCAAATTACGGCTGGTGCAGTGACGCGTGGTTGCACGAGCACAGGTTAGAGCATCTGACCCTGGACTACGACCTGAAGAAGAACGAGCGCCTCAGGCGCTCGTTGAGGGTCGTGGAGGAGAAGTGCGAGGTCCCGGCCTCCATTCATCCTGCGAGGAAGAAAAGGCCCTGGTCCAAGAAGGAGGAGGACGAAGAACCCGGGTTGAAGAGAGCGCAGAATCTAGCCGAGCAGGAATGCAGGCGGTGGCTGAAGAGTGCGAGCGGTAAGAGGGCAGTGAAGAGGCAGAGTTTCGTCCTGAATAGCTTGGTTCTGGAGAAGGATAGACCGGGCGGCAAGAAGCGCGGCGTCTTGGACGTCTTCGACGCGTTCGAGGATGACGACATTGACATCGAAGATGCCTACAGGACAGCGAGGAGAAAGGGCATCTGGCTCGGGAGGGCGAAGAGGGAAGCCATGTTCGAGGCATTGTCGGCAGCAGGGCTCGAGGGCAAAAGCGAGAGCTGTCCCAACGGCTTCAACTACGAAGTTTGGGACGGGTGGATTAAGGAGCACAAATCCACCGGGCTGGAAAAGTTCATAGGCGGTGCTCTCAACCTAGGCCGAAAGGTTGAGGTCTTGAGGTACGGAAAGTGGAAGGAGGCCAGTCGAGCGTACTTCATAAACCGGGCCAGGTCGCAGGCCAGGGCGAGGTACATGAGCGAAAGATTTCTTCCGGGCGGTGTCAACCGAAGTCGGCACGCCACCCCTGATGGCTTGGTGCTTGGCGAGAGGAACAACGCCGCCGAGAACCAGGGCGAGGGAGAGTCCGCCCCCCTGTTGGAGGACGAGCTCGACGAGGCTCAGGTCGCAGCGGAGCTCAAGAAGGTCAACAGGGCCAAGGCGAGGAGAGAAGCCTTTGAGAACCAGACTGCTTTGATTGAGAGGCAAGTGCTGATCAACGACAGCGAGCTCGAGGCGGCAGCGAATCTGAAGCAGATGAGCAAGAAAAGGGCCGGCAAGGACATTTTGAAGCGGGAAGTTGAAACGATCAATAGCGCCAGGGAGGCAATGCGCTGCATGCAGGTCGGCTTGACCAAGCAGGGCAAGAGGATTGAGCTCGCTAGGCACATGTTCAGGATCTTCGACTGCGACGAGAGCGGGGGCATCGACGATGAAGAGTTGGGCCCTCTTTGCAGGATCTTGTGCATCCCTTTGAACGAGGCCGAGAATCTGGCCTTGATCAAGGAGATGGACAAGGACTTAAGCGGCGTCGTGGACTTCAGGGAGTTTGTAACTTGGTTCTTGAAGGAGGGCCAGCGACGGAAGTGGCGCAGCAGCAGGGGCTGGTGGCTCATGTTCGGCTGGTGGCTGCGCGGGCACAAGAGGCGAATGAGGCAGGAGGCCTACCAGCTCTGCCTGAACAGGGTCTGCTTCTCGGCGAGGAACGCCGTCGTCGCAAGCTTGGAGGAAGAGCAGAAAAGGTTGAACGGAGTCATCGAGAGTGAAGGAGGGCTGCAGAGCTTGCTCGAGGAGCATATCCTGAGTAGACCCACCTCCAGAGGTGACGTGGGACTGGTGAGCAGTAGGCCTACAAGTCGTGGCGACGGTGGAGGGTTGGGCGTTGGTTTCGCCTCTGTCGACTTTTCGGGAGTCACGATGATGGAGGAGTTCGGAGCTTTTGAGGAGGAGGACGAAGGCGAGGAGGAGGAGATGGGAGGTAGCAGTGATTTGGAGATTGAGGAGGAAGATGAAGAGGTGGTGGTGGTGGAGGAGGAGGAGGAGGAGAAAGGGGACGATGAAACGACGTCTCTCATTCAGGTGTCGACCCCCATTCTCTCCCCGCCCCGACCTAAGACTCCAAATGAGGAGATTCTGGACGGTTTGGACATTTTGGAAGACGCGACGGAAGATGTGAGTGTCATCCAAGACAAGTCGATCACTCAGTCAATTGAGACGCCGTCTCTAGACGTCACCAATAACACCTCTATTCAATCTTTCGGGTACGCCAAGGGCGTCGTTGGAGAAACCGAGGCGGCCGCTCGCATCAACACTATTATGTGGAAAGCAGAAAGCAACGCGATGGCCTCAGTTGCGCTGTTCATGAAGGGCGACGCCGGAAAGGCAAAGCTGCAGTTAGAGATGGACAAGCTGAGGGAGATTCGAAAGCTCACCTCTGTGGGCATGGTCAGGCCGAAGGACAGACTGACCAGGTTGCGAATAGCTATCAGGCGCAAATTCGCCTTGCACGAGAGCGGCGACGAGGAAGACACTGACATGCTTCATGGGGTCAACAATGACTACGTTCAGATTGACTCCGGAGAGGTCAAGTACTTCCTGGCCAGGGTCGGCGTGAAGGGGGTTTGGGGCGGAGCGCTGAACTTCCCTCACTTAGCCGAGAACGAGAAGGACGGGCTCAATAAGGTCTTGATGGTGACATTCGAGGACGTGTGGGAGTGGCTCTTGGAAAGCCAGGAGGACTTCACCGGAGGGGGTGGTGGTGGGGATGAGGAGGGAGAGGAGACTGCGAAGGCAGCCAACGGCTTCGTTCTGGAGAAGGTTAAGGTGGCGCCTCTGCCGCGCAAGGCCCGCAAGACTAGCATCAGGGAAGACGCCTTGGAGAGCATCTACGCGAGGGCGCGGTGCGCAGCTAGGCGCCACATCCTGGAGACAGAGGGTATGCTGACTGACGATAATGTGTGGGGCGGACGGGGCAAGCGCCAGAGTCTGGTGGCGGTGAAGGAACGCCACGCCAGAGTGGTGGAGAGGGAATGCGAGAAGGCCGTGAATGAATGTCTGAGGACTAAGATTAAGGGCAGAGCCGGAAGGAGGTTGCTGAAGGAGACGCACGCTCTGCACGAGGAGAGGAGGCTCGAGGGCAGAGGGGAGGGTGGGGTTGGTTGGTTGGGCAGCGAATTCATGTTCTTGGAGGGCGCGGAGGGAGCGGGCGTGCAGAGGGCGGAGGTGCCGACTCTATTGAAGTTCTTGAATGCCCGCCCGAGCCCGAAGGCGAGGACGAAGAGGGAAACATTCGAGGAGGTGATCAGGAGTGTGGAAGTTGGCGGGCCCGTTGCTGGGCTCGAACCGGAAGTGGTGGGACTGGAGGAATTCGAGAAGGTTTGGAAGGAGGCGTGGGGAGTAAAGTGGAGCTTCTTTTGGAAGATGGGCGTCTGGAAAGGGAGAATGTTCAGGGCATGCTGGAGGAAGGTGCATGCGCCGGGCTACGTGAGGAAGGAAAGGATCATGATCACGCTCTACGAGGTCAGGAAGCTCACGAGGGAGAAGATCTGGATGAGGGCGGTGAAGAAGGCGGAAGAGGAAGAGGAGGAGAGGGAGCTCTGGAGGGACGGCGGGAAGGAGGAGGAGGAGGAGGAGAAGGGTGGGGGTGTGAGTGGGAGTTCATGGGTCAACGCCGCACTGGTGCTGGAGAAGGAGACCTTGTAATGTATGTTGTAAAATATAATAAATGTTCAAGATGTGTTGAAAAATATATGCAAAATGTTGGGCTTAGCCCGTAGCGTTTCTAATTAGATCCTTCATCCTTCTTATTCCCTCGTCTTCACCCCTTCGCAATTTCAACGCCGTGTAAGTCCGCTGCAGCGGCGACATGGTCGCAATTTCATCATCAGAAGGAACAGGGGCAGGCGTGAACGAGAAAGAGTACCCTCGGGTCATCGAAGGGTCGAGCGGAGAGAAAATATCGTTCTCCTCGAAGGAAGGGCGAGTCTGCCTCGGAGTAGTCACGGTCTCTTCCGCTGGAGGTGTTTTGTTTTGGGTTTGTGTAGCAGGATTTTTAGGGTGCGCATCCGGCGACACGAGCCCCGGATCCCCAGGCGAGAAAATATTACCGTGCGTGGACGACACATTGCTCGCCTTGACCGTCGCCTCAGTCTCCTCCGTGACGTCCGAGCCGTCAGGCGAGCCTCGAATCTCCTCGGGAGCGTCTTCCTCCCATTTGAAAAAATCCTTGGGCGTGACGGGAGTCATAGCTCGCTTCACACCTGCCCGGATGGGACTCGTGTCGCCAATCTCGACGTTCACCCGCATGGAAGGGGAGGGATCAGCGTCTTTCTTCTCGTCTTCGAAACCGACGTCGGCGTCGACGTGAAGGTGATCGAACATGATTCGCGTAGAGTCCAAGACGGCGTCCAAACGGTCTACGAAAGTCGCCCTATTGACGGCGACCTGATTCTTCGTCGCATCCCACGCCTTCTGCTGCGACGAGAGAATCGACGAGCGAATCGACGAGCGAATCGACGAGCGAATCGACGAGCGAATCGACGAGCGAATCGACGAGTTAGAAAATGTGTAGCGCGTAGGCGATATTCGTGTGTGTGCACGAATTCTCGAAAGTCTCACCTTGCGTTTTAAGTTATCCTCCCGCTTGTTGTTGAGAGCTTCTATATGAAGATTTCTCTTCAGTTGCTCCTGCCACGCCAGCTTCCTCTTATTCTGCAGCGCCTCCTTCTGCTGTTTGATGACCATCTTCTTCTTTATCTCCTCCTCCCTCATTTTCAGGACTTTCTCGCGTTGTTTCATCGCTTCGGCGGCGCTTATGTCGACTACGTCGTTCATCTTCTTACTGATATTCGTTTCTCTCCTTTTCCTCGCCTCAACGTTCTTCTGTGTCTCCCCTATTTTCGCCGCTAGCGCTACCTTAAGCGACGACTTCTCCTCCTCCCTCTTCTTCCTCCTGGCGTCGCGCCGGGCCTTCATCTCGGCCTGGAAAGCCTTCTTCGCAGTGACGTAGGAGTGCATGTCCAGGTTATACTTTTGGGACTTAAGGGTCTGAGACTTTATTCGGGCGGACTCCTGAGCGTGACGGCGGAGGGAGACGTGGGCGGACTGCCGCGCTTCCTCCTCCCTCCTTTTGAGGTCCTTCTGGAGCTTCTTGGATTCGAGGGCGTCGGATTTTGCCTTCTTCTCAGACTTTACTCTCTCGAGCTTCTCGGTACCCCGTTTGGACTTGAGGATCTTCAGGGACTCCTTCTTCTGCCACTTCTCGTCGAGGTCTTTAGTCTTGGAGAGGCGGATCTTCTGGAGGATCACGCGCTTCTGGAGCTCGATGGGGGCTAGCAGGATCGACAGGCCTTGGGTTGAAGGCGTCAAGAAGGAAACTGGCTTGGAGCTTTTCGGTTTGCGTTTTCGGAAGCTGGGTCTGGGCTTATCTTCGGCTACGAGGGTTGTTAGAATGGACATCCAAGCCCGTACTCCAGGTTTGTAGCTCGCAGCGCTGTCTCACCTTGTTTATTTATGTTGTGCTCATGTTGGTGTTGGTGCTGATGCTGGCCCATGTGCCGCTGATGCCTGTGGGAAGAGTCGTCCTCGTGAGAGTCCACGGAGCTGGAGGAGCTCCAATCTTCAGAGGTCGACATGGGGAGGTTGGGAGGGAGGGGAGGGGGACAGGGGGAAGTTAAAGCGACCAGGAAGGTTTGTTTTTGAGTGGGGTGGAGGGGAGGGCCTAGGGATCGGGAATTTAGTGTAGTGTGAGAATACACCCTGATTGGGTTCCCGGGCAATGTCTAATTAAATTGTGTTTCTTGACGTTCGGTCAGATTTTTTGGCCTTTCTTTTGGTCAAACTTCTGAGATCGAAAAATCCACACACAATACGTCCTGTAGCTTCAGTACCTTACCAGTCGTCGTCGTCTTGTTCATCTACCGACTTATCACTAATTCGAAGGTTTCGCCACTATCTGTAGAAAGAATTTGGTGTTGACTCACGAGCCTTTGTTCTTCATTCATTCTCTTTAGTCCTAGAGAGCTCTCCTACGGCCTAATCTCGCACTAAAAAAGCCACCTTATCGTTTGATCGTCGGGAGAGGTGTCGGAAGAGGTGTCAGCGATGTTTAAAATTCCGCCTTTAGAGCAGCTTCAGGCCTGCCTTGGTGACCCTTCCCAACCCATCGGAGCTCGTATGCGAGCCTCCTACCATTTAAAGCAGATCTTCCAGCTTCCCACGACTTCTCCCGACCTTCAAGCAACAATAGTGAGCATTCTCACTGAGCAGCTCCCCGTAAAAGCCCACGGGAAGCTAATGAGACACGAATTCGGCTACGTCCTCGGTCAGCTTAAGTCTCCCCTGTCCATCCCTTCCCTCTGCGCCAGCATCCTCGATTCCACCGACGACTGCATCTGCCGCCACGAGTGCGCCGAGGCCCTCGGCGCAATCTGCTCCCCCTCAACCCCCTCACCCATGCTGAATCTAAGTTTGACCACCCTCCAAAAGTCAATGTCCGACCCGTCCAACCCTATAGAAGTAATCGAGACCTGTCAAATAGCCCTTAACTTCATATCCTGGAAACTCACCACCCCTACCTCCGAAACTTCCGCCCCCATGGCCTGCGCCTGCATGCTCTCAAGCTACGACAGCTCTGACCCTGCCCCCCCCCACCCTTCCCACTCTGGCATGTCCGTGAGTGACATAGGTGAGATTATGAGGGACGAAAGTAGAGAGCTTTGGGAGAGGTACAGGGCGATGTTCAGCGTCAGGAACAAGGGAGGGGAGGGGGCGGCGGTGGAGCTAGGGAGGGCGCTGGTGGAGGATAGGAGCTCGGCGCTTTTCAGGCACGAGGTGGCGTTCGTTTTGGGGCAGCTACAGAGGGTGGAGGGGTTGGATTATTTGGTCATGAGTTTGGAGAGGGTTGACGAGCACGAGTTCGTGAGGCACGAGAGCGCGGAGGCGATCGGGGCCATCGAGGACGATTGGGAGAGGTGCGAGGAGGTTCTGAAGAGGTTCTTGAACGACGAGGATAAGTGCGTGAGGCAGAGCTGCGAGGTGGCGTTGGATGCGGCGGATTATTTTGGGCTCAACGTTGTGGTGAAGGAGGATGGGGACGAGGGGTTGCAGGGGGTCGGTGTGGTTGAGGGAGAGGGAATATTTAAATTTGCCGGGGTCAAGGGGACGACGATCAGTCATTTGAACATCAAGGAGAAGAGCTGCGGGTTGAAAGTTTAGTAGTGGTTTGAATGAAAAATGTGAGCTTTTACGTATATTATATTTATTGATGTTCGTTTTCGTGTTCGTGTTCGTTTACTAGTGCTATTCATGTTCGTTTTCTAGTGGTTTGAATGAATCATTCAGCCTCTTCAAAAGCGGGTACACCCTCTCGACGCCCTTCATAATCTCTGGCTTATTTTTGACATCGCGGCCTATCGCCATCGCATCCAAAATTTCTGGGTGTTCGTTCTTGATGAAGCTGAGGCATTCGAGGGACTTTTCGAGCTGAGACTCTTTCGTCTGGAGAAGCTTCGTCTGTTGGGCCTGGAAAGCGTTCGATTTTTTTGTCGCTCGGCTTTCAGCGAGTTTCACCACCGCAGCAATTGCCTGGATCTTGTCTTCTTTTTTTCTGCGTGTGCGGTGTTTGTGTTAGGAATTCAAGGTGATTTCGATGCGAGGAGTATGGGAGGGGTTATTGTGTATTCTCAGTCGCATTATTGTCCCCCTCCCCCCCCCTTCTTCTCTCACCTACTCGCCCACCTAATCGCCTCCTCGATATCTCCTCCCCCCCCCCCCCTCCCCCAAAACCCCTCCATAACCTCAACTCCACAATCCCTCCTCAACCCTACCCCCCCCGGATCTTCCCCTTTATTATTAACCATCGTCATAGCTAAAGGACACGCGTCAATCATGAACGATATTATCTGGCTCGGCAAACGTTTATAAAAAGCACGATGGAGGGGAGTCTCGTCGTCGACGTCGATAGAGGTCAGGGTTTGAGGGTTGGAAGACGTGAGGAGTTTGAGGACTGATAGGGTGTAGGCGGTGTCGGGGGGGGAAGGCTTTTTTGGGAAGGGGGACTCGACGCAGAGGTGGAGGGGGAGGGAGGAGTCGAGGGGGTCAGGGGTTAGGAGGGATTGGGGGTGGAGGGTTAGGAGGAGGGTTATTAGGGGGATGGGGGAGCGGAGGAAGACGGCGTGGTGGAGGGGGTAGTAGCCGGAGGGGTCGGGACTCGAAGCAAGGTTGGGGGTGGTGTGGAGGAGGGAGAGGGAGGCGGGCCAGTTCAAGGCTTTTAGGGATGTTAGGAGGGGGTTGAGAGGAAGGGGGGACTGAGGCTTAGAGGCAGGGGATTTGGACGGAGGGGAGGAGGGTTTGGTATCCATTTCTGCTTGGGCAATGGAGTACTCAATGTCGGAGGCAGAAACAAATGGAAATGTCGGAGGCAGAAAGCTTTTCTAGGATCTTTTCTAGGATGTTAGCGACTATCTTAAATAAGGATCGATATTCGAGATTAACATGTACAGAGCGGACACCCGAGATTCACTTCAGTAATAGCTCCTGCGATCTCACTGTTCTATCAAAATTTCATGCCCAATTTCATTTGACTGGAAAGTCGGTTGAAAATTTCCTTCCATCGCCGCTTTCGCTTCTTTCATCACAGTCGAGCCTTCTATCTCTGACGCTCCATATCCATACTCTGCACACGTTTACTCTTGAGTCTTCTTGTCAGACGATTTAACACTCCTCTACTATCCTCACTTTGGAGGGGAACCCTTTACATCTTTAATATCATATTCTATCTTTAATAGGGTCAGTAGTACTGTTTGTACATAATACCATACGTGTCCATCATGTCGTCGTCGTTTAGATCTCGGTTTTCACCTAATAGATCAAAGTCTTTGAGTAACTCTTTGAGTAACTCTTTGAGCAACTCTTTGAGCAACAAATCAGACCGCAAATCAGACCGCAAATCAGGTAAGATGAAAGGGGCAGCAATACCTAGCAAGGAACCCGACGGGCTCCAAATCCAAGTCGGCCATCTAAAATGCAGCCATCTGCAATGCAGCCATCTGCAATGCAGCCATCTGCAAGTCATCTATCTGCAACGCCGAGCGTGCTTGCCCCCCCGCGTGGGTCGTCCTGTGGGTCGTCCTGTGGGCTGTGGGTGTGCCGCTGCTGTTCGCGTGGCTACTGATGTACCGACCATGTTTATCGAACCAAAGCCGATGGAAGAGACACGTTGCTTTGCAGTCTGCTTCGCATTTCTTGCTGCTTGCCATACGAACTACCGCTAACACCTTCTTCACAAACCGCTCCGAAATTCAAACTGCAGAGTCAGCTCAAGAAACTACAACGACAACATCATCATCAGCATCGTCATCAACAACAACAACAACAACAACAACAACAACAACAACAACGACTCCCCAAACCCCCCCTCCTCCTCCTCCTACTGACCCCCAACCTCAACCCCAATCAACCGGAACCCCCACAACCCACACCCACATGCTAACCGAGCTCCGGCAAACCTACTCCACAATAATCGACAACCTAACCTTCCTCCGTTCCCTCCCCCCCCCCTCCCCCCCCTCCCGCCTAAAAATGAAGCCTTCCACCCTATCAACCTTCGTCGAATCCCTCCGTAGAATAACAGAACTAGTATTATACGGCGACCTCCACGATCCTCCCCCTCTAGAAACCTCCACTCCTTCCATATTCGACTACTTCTGCGAGAAGAACACCCTCACTTTATTAGTTGATTTGTTGACTGGGAGAGCTATTAGTGAGGATAAGAATGTTTTACCACCTTTGAATGTTAGTTTGCAGATACTTCAGACTATAACTATATTGATGCAGAATGTTAAAAGACCTACGAACCTTTTTTACCTTCTGAGCAACGGGTATATTGAGGAGCTTATGGACTTTGAATGTGGAGGGATCGAGGAGGAGTATGTTGTTTTTTTGAAGGTTTTGGGGATGAGGTTTAATAGGGAGACGGTCAAGTTCTTCGTGAGGGAGGAGGGGGAGAAGGTTAAGTTCAAGCTTTGCGAGAGGTGAGGAACGAATGTAATGGCCCGCCTGCAGAATGTTTTTAGTTGTTCACGATCCCGACTTCCTCCCCCTTCATTTGTTTTTTTTTCTGACGAGAGAAACGTTCGAACAGGGTCGTGGGTTTCCTAGAGGGCGAGAGTTACGTCAGATTAACGTGCTACAGCATTTTACTGAACGTCCTGAAGATCTCCGTAGAGCCTCAGGACAAAGTCCTCGTCGAGAGGTTCATATCGTCTGACGAGAACGTGATAAGGATCGTGAACCCTGTGATAACGAATCTGGTCAAGGTCAGCTCGAAGATTAGGGAGAGGATATTGGACAATTACGAGGAGCCGGACGCGAGCCAGGCGAGCGTGTCGACCCTGGGGGAGGTGAGGAAGGCTCGAGGAAGGAAGGAAATTGGCGCTTGTTTATTCTGACTCGTCGACTTACCCCCCCCCTCCCCCCCAACAGCTGCAGGACGAGATCATACTCTTGGACGATATTTTGAAGATTGAGAAGATAAGAAAATTCATGATAGAGATCGTCCTGGGGGGTTACATCTACCCCGTCCTGCTCGAGCCGCTCCTGATATGCGTCCGGCACGAGGGGAGGAGGGAGACGAAGGAGCTGGGAAGGAGGTGAGAGTATGTGAGGAGGCGTGTGTACTGGATATTGACGTGCATAGCCAAAAATATATTTTCGTACGTAACGTCGCTGCTGCAAGCTTCTGTGCTGTTTCTAACGTCACGAGCTCCTCGCTTCGCTCGTCGCAGCGGCTTCCTCGACGAACAGGACGACGAGGACAAGGACGACGAGGCGAGGACGAAGTGGCGCAGGCTTTGCCCGGCTAGGACTTCGCTGATATGCCTCACGCTCTTCTTCAACAACGTGACGAGCAAGGTGAGCTGAAGAAACGTGTCATCGGTATCTGCCAATTTCACACTAACTCGGTCGCTTCACTTCTTGGCTTCGTCGCAGCCGCTTCTGAGGCTCTTGGCGAGCGCGCTGTTTCATCCCTCGAGCCCCTCGTCTAAGACGTCCCAACCTACCGACTCGGACGACGAGGCTTCCAACCCGCCCACGCCCGTCAAAAGTCAGAAAAACGATGAGGACGGAAAGTACATCCTCGCGCCCAACCTCAGGGCCATCCTCGACGGAGACCTAACCGACACTAAGCCGAACCCGTACAGGAGGGTCATACTTTCCTCGCTGAGGAGGGGGTCTTCTCACGCCGTTTCGCTGCAGTCGGCGGCGTCGGGTTGCGTGGAGGGCTGCGTGGTGAGGATTAAGGAGATGGAAGGTTTGAGGGAGGTCTGCGGCCTGGGCGTCAGGGGGAAGAAGATGGACGGGATGTTCTTGGAGGAGGAGGGCGGAGGGAGCCTCTTCGAGGAGGTCGACGTCAGGGGCGAGAGGAGCTTCAGCGGCGTCAGCGACAACCTGGGGGAGATCGACTCGGAGATAACCCCCCCCCCGACGCCGCCTTCATCGAAGGACGGGATGCTCGAGGACTTGACAGAGACGATAAATTCGCTCGCCTCGTCTCTGATCACCACACCCTACACGACTTCCGACGGGATCAAGCTGATGGCTTATAATTTCGGGACGGCGAACGGGCTGTGCTTGGTCTGTAAGGGAAGGTGGGAGGACGGGAGGAAGTGCGTGGAAGGCTACAGGACGAGGATATGGACATACTTTGAAGGGGTTCTGGAGGGCGACGAAGATATTTGGGAGAGCTTCTCAGGCCTCAATCCCAAGCAGGTCTTCGCCAAGGACTCGACCTCGAATACTGCCGCAGGTTTCAAACTGCGCTGCGACCCAATGACGCCCAACGCCGGAACTGCAACGAACGAAGAATGCATGCGGGAGGCCGCCAAGGTATTGCTCCGTGTAAGCGCCCTGATTAATTTCATGAAGAGGGGGGAGGATGGCGATGTCGCGGACGTCATGTTCAGCTCTGGGATGGAGGGCGCCCTGGGCCTGAGAGAGGGGGGAGTTGAAGAGGAGGAAATGAGCAGCGACAGAATTATGGAGTTGGAGGGGATGACTGCGTGCCCTTGCGTGGTCAAGATCGAGGGGGAGGTGGAGGTGAACCTGGATGTAAAGCTAGAGGAGGAGGCGGGGGTCGTATCGGAGGACGGAAGTAGATGGCAGAGCCTCTTCCTCGTTATCTACGAGGAGGAAGGAGAAGGGTGTAGCGACGTTCGCATACTCTTCGCCGAGCCTAACGTTGGAGCTAAGGGGAAGGTCGTAAGCAGTTGCAGGAACTTGAAGTTCTTGAGATTGAGGGAAGGGGTCGAGGATGGGGAGAAGGCAGGCGAGGAGGAGAAGGAACATCCTAGCCGTAAGTTCAAGTTCAACCTGGAGTGGACGTGCGAGGCAGGGGACAGGCCGAAGGTGAGAGGCCGTGAGGAGCGAAGCGACGAGCTGAGAAAGCGCATTTATGGGATCTAAGTTTTGCAACGATTTCTAACGCTAGACTACCTACAAATACCCCCTCCTCTCTGCGTCTCGCTTCAGCTGTTCGGAGACAAGGGTCTCGACGTTTACTTTGAAACGGAGCAGGCCTTTAAAATGTGCTACGAGGACGTCAGGGGCAGGATTGAAAAGGCTCACGTGCGAGCAGGCGGAGAAATTAGAAAGTGCATGACTGAATTTACTGAATTTTGATCAACAAAAATCTCTTCGGTTACCGCCTATGATTAATTCGAATAATCCTTCATTTTCCATTTCTGAGCTGATTTCTTCGCAGTTGGGCTCGTTGTAAATCCGATCCGTCTCCACGTCTATAACAGGAATTAGACGATGCATTTCAACGAGATCAAAGAATATGGCCGACGTTTGGGCAGAAGAGGAGTGGTGGCATATCCAGTTGAAGCTCATTGCGCCCAGGCGAGTTGTCCTCGCCTTAGAGTTTAAATTTCCATTCCGCCTCTCCGTCTCGTGTATCGGGTAGTGAGCGTATCCGTCAGACGGCACAGTCCTAAACGAGTCGTAAAAGCACTTGTAACCCTGCTCTTCGACTAGGTATTCGTGGACGCTGCGAGTCGCATGGAGAAAGGCGCAAACGAGTTAGGATTTGGTGGGACAAGGTCTCCGCTCGCCGCTCGTCTTACCTTTTCCAGCTCTCGCGCAGAGGAGCGAAAGCCTCGAGGTAAATGACAGGGCGGCACTTGGCGATCATGCTAGAGCCTCCCTGGAGGGCTCGCACGTCCATACCCTCCAAGTCCGTCTTGATCACGGACGGGCAGGTGGAATTCTCGAGGCGAGAATCAAAAGTTGTCAGCTGAATTATAGTATCGTCAGGATTAGCCGCAGAGAGATGCGACTGCCCGGCGAAGCTAAAGCCGCCGGAGTTGGTTTCCTGGCCCTCCGCTTTGGAACCGTCGCACGTGGTGAGGCCTTCCACCGCAACGCAACCGTCCCCGAGGGGAATGTACTTGCCGTCGTCCTCCTTGCCACCCAAACCGAGCGGATGCACGGTGACGCTGTCCAGGACTTCATTGATGAGCAGGTTGAACTGCAACACGGACCTTGTCTTCGGATGAGCCTCGAACGTATGGACCTTCCCCGTGCTCCCCACCAAGCGGGCAAGGGGAACCGTGTGAGTTCCAATATGACTGCCTCCCTCCCAAACCACGTCGCCACCCCTGAAGAACAGGCTCAACAGGGACACCACGCAGTCCTCCCACTCCCCCAACTCCCTGATGTGCTGCCCCACGTACTCGTCATCCAAGAGGGTGGCAAACTCGCCGTACTTCGCCCTGGTCACCACGACGTTTTTGCTGTGGTACAAAAAGTTCGGAGGGAGGTCAGATCTCGCAGGGATAGCCTCGGTGCCAACCAGGCCTTCATTCACGAGGTTCCTCTTGAAAGAGGACGAAACGAACGTCTTGGAGTAAGTGAAGGATAACGTTCTGGAGCAGCCGACTCTCCACAAGGATAGCTGAGGGACCTGCCACTCGGACCATACATCGTAATCCAAGACACCCTCCGCCACGTCGAACAGGTCGAACTGCGCGAGAGACTGACTGTGTGGGACGAAATCCTTGCATTGAGTAGGCCTCAGGGTTTCCACAAGGGGCGCAGGGGGGTCTCGAATTGGAGGGGGTTTCCGTCGTATGCACACTACTATTCTCGAAGTCGGAACAAAGTTGGGATGGGTCGCGTCCGTCAAGACGGCGGGTGGGCCCGCCGTGAGGCGTGGAAAGCCATCATCTTGAACGAATAGCTGCTCCTTCGATATAGCAGGCAGCGCGACGTGGAGGTGGGAGTCGGCGTTCGAGCACTGCTGAGGAGATACCCTGGACGGCAAGGCTGGGGATGGTAAGCTGAGCAGGACAAGTAGGGTGAATTGGATGGAAAGGAGAGATAGGGAGGGAGTCATGTTCGGCGAAGGGTGGGGTGTAGTGGTTAGTGGGCAGGGGTATCTTTTTTATGAGTGGTTATTTGCGTGGAGTGAAAGATTATTAAGATTGTAGTGGTGCCAGGATTATTTTGAAGTGACTGGGTGGAGAATCAAGAAAGAAAGACATTATCCCATCCAAATATAGATTCCGCGGGAATAATTCGTTTTCACGCTAACAGGGAGTTTGTTCGGGTATATTGTCAAGTGTTTTTAAATCTTATAGAAGCTTTCCCTGCCTTACGAATTCACAAGTGCAGGGGTCTTTGGTCGTCTATTCCCCCTTTGCCATGAGCAAGCCTGCTCCTTCCACGCCTTGTTCCGCGCCGTGGACGTGCCAGACTTGCACATTCAATAACTAACAATAACTAACAGCTCTGCGTTCACCTCATCCTGCGAACTCTGCTCTACAGACCGTCCCTCTTCTCCTTCTCCTCTTCCTTCCAAACAGGCGATTCACGATATTGACATTCAATGGCACCGGTGTGATCAAGACGGCTGCAACTATAAGGCAAAACGAATAGGCAACCTCAAAAAACACAAAGCAAGTGTTCATGACATTGACTTTCGATGGCACCACTGTGATCAAGATGGCTGCGACTACAAGGCGAAGCAAGCAAGCGACCTCAAAAAACACAAACAGATGATTCACGATATCGACGTTCGATGGCACCGGTGTGATCAAGACGGATGCGACTACAAGGCAAAGCGAGCAGTTCACCTCAAACAACACAAACGAAATGTTCATGATATTGACGTTCGATGGCACCACTGTGATCAAGATGGGTGCAACCAAGGCAAAGGAAGCAGGCAACCTCAAAGTACACAAACGAAGAAAACACTCTTGATAAACCTCCAAAACCTAAAAGAAGGAAAACAAAAACCCCAGCCTTTTGTTATCATGAATCCTTCGATATTTCCCATATATTCCTCGCAGCCCCTCCTTCAACCGGCGGATAATGTTTCCACTCACAAGGTTTAAAACAACTCGCTGAATCAAAAAGCCAGTTATAACCAACGACTTTAGTGAATGAATTGTCGTAGTCGAAGAGGGAGTTGTTCACTTCTACCGAGAGGGAACCGGAGGTTGGGAATGAGGAAGGGTCAGAGTCACAGAGGAGGACGAGGTGGTTGAGGTTTTTAGTTAACCGAGGGTTTGACTTTGAACGCTGAGAGGATTAACAACAAACGAAGGGGAAGGGTTAAGAAATACAGCAAAAGAAAACACACACACACACCATAAAACACCTCCATCCCCCTTCCTAATATTCTTATCTCACCTTCTGGCTAATAATCTTCGCAGCCTTCCAATCAACCTCCACAATCTTAAACCTCATATCCTCCGCCAGCCCAACCAACTCTTCCTTCTTCGGTCCCCTCCTAAACTCTCCGACAAAATAAACCCCTATTCTTTCAAACGGTGACGAAACCGTTGAACTAACTTCCATATTAGCCGCTGTATTCAAAACAGCAACATCGCTTAATCCCTCCTCACCGAATTTCATAGGTACAGTATTAACAGTATTCTCAATCGTCGGTGGTATTATAGCACGTGCTTTAACACATGAATTAATGTACTCGACTGTTATTATTGGAATACCTCTAGATAAACACTGCATTGTTTTTAAAGTTCTTTTGTCTGCTGTTATGACGTCTTGAGTCGTGGAGTGACCTTGAGTTAAGAGGAAGGACGTTGAGGACGTGACGGTACGGGAGGCTTTTAGTTTTATTGAAGGGGAGAGGAGGGAGGTTAAGGTGTGGAGGAGGTTTTGGGCAAGGGTGAGGGAGGTTCCGTTCGCCGAGAAACCGCTTATGCAGTAGGTTAGTTTAGGGGAGGAGAGGAGGCGGGTGTAACGGGAGAACGCGAGGGAGAGGATCTGAGAGCGGGGGATTAAAGGGGCGGAAGGGATCGGTTGAGATTTTGGAATTTTTGACGGAGCTGGGGCTGGAGCGGGAGGTTGGGTTGGAGCTTGAGAGGGGTCGGAAGCTGTGGAGGTAGACTTGGATCGAGCCCTGCGACGCTTTTTGGAGGAGAGGAGCTTCGATTCCTTTCCCCCCGTTTTGGTCGGGTTGGGAGTTTGAGGGTCAACGTCCTCCTTCTCGGGTGTGCGAGATCGGCGGCGGCCGCGTTCGAGCTGCTTGGGGAGGCTGACGAATTTAGCGTCTACGCTCTTTTCTCTGGCGGTGCCAACGATGTACTTGACGTCGTAGACGGGGCCGGAGGGGGTCATCCTGCAGGCGGTGACGGACGCGGCGCCGCCGGGTTGGTTTATTCCGGACCACATTCGGGGAGTTACATCGACGATGGTGTTTACTGGGAACGGGGGAGGAGGTTTGAGGGTGCTTTGAGGGGTGGTAGTGGTAGTGGTAGTTGTAGTGGTAGTTGTAGTGGTTGTTGGTTCAGCTGCGGGTGGTGGTGTTGGAGGTGTTGGGGACCTAGGAGGAGGAAGTATAGGCGGGGTGGGAGTATTGGTGGTGATCGTTTTGGAGGTGGTCGTTTTGGCGACGGTGGTGTCGACGGTTTGCGAAGGAAGCGGCGCCATTTCCTTCTCCACTTCTCGATCCATTGTGTAATCCTCCTCCAACTCATTCTCCTCCATTTCCTCCTCCTCCTCCTCCTTCTCATTTTTCTCCTCCTCCACCTTTTCCTCCTCCATCTCCTCCTCCTCCTCCGCTTTATCCTCCTCCATCCTCCTCCTAACATCCTCCTCATTAAACCTAAGCACATTACTCTCATGAAAAGTCTTCCTATACCCCTCCAACCCTTCCCCCATCCTCCTACTAACCAAAAGATCCTCAACTCCATCCCCATCCCACTGCGTACACTGCACCTCAGGCTGAGTCAAATAACAGCCTTCCTTCCATACACTCGGCGCGACACCGAATGATTTCGATACGGAACGATACGCGCGGACTACTTTTATTATGTGGTCGCATTTTGTTATTGAACGACGGGTGCAGGGGGTGCGACATTCGGGACAGAAGAGACGGGTGGAGAGGTGGGTGCGGATGCAGGATTGACAGAAGATGTGGATGCAGGGGAGTTGGGAGGGGGAACCGTTTGAACCGAGAGTTGAACAACAGATTGAACATCTGGGTGGGGGTTAAAGGGTGGAGGGTGGGGTTTTTTTGGGGAGGTTTTTAGGGTGAAGGAATCATGGAGTCAGGTGATTTTTTATAAAAATGTTTGAGCTCATAAATACGTTCGATCATTTAATGCCTTTATGCCATTTAATGACGGGCAAGATGTAAAAAGTTGCAAAACGTTCGAGTCTCACCTCAATAACATCGTTAGTTGATCAAGACTGGTATGGAGTGACTCTGTTATCGAAGACATCGTTTAACGTACTTCAACGTTTAAGACGTTCGGTAGTACAAATGGTGTGAAGGGCGGGGCTTTATTTTTTCCCTCCGCTAGTCGTTATAGGATAGTTTAGTAGATGTTAAGGACGGGAAGGGATTTATAGGTTTTATTTTATAAATGGAGTTTATACGGATAGTTGCAGATGTAAGTAGCGCGAGTGTCTTAATTGACGTCTGCACAGAGAGAATGGCACAGTCAGGATTTAGCTTTACCAGAGGTATGGGTAAGCCTATATTTATATAGGTTTAGAGACAATATAACGTTCATTTATAAAGTATTTGGGACGTATTCTACATAGGAGTAATATATTTGTAATAAAGTAGTACCCTACCGTCGTCGCTGCGCCTGTATCTGCGTATATAAAGAGTTAATAAACCTATTCCCCCCTTGTGAGATCGGTCCCCTCGCTTCCTTTTGCTTTCAGAGGTGAGGCAATACTGACGGCAATGCTGACGGCAGTCATGAGGGGCACGCTCCTCACCGCTTCTCTCGTCACTGTTTCTTACTGTTTCTTCCTATTTCTCTTCCTATTTCTCTTACTTAATTCTAACTAATAAAATGAATAAAATGTAGGTTCTCTCCGCTGAATCCCAATGAGATCTGTAACTACCTTTTATGCCCTCCTAGCCTTATCATTCTCATCTACATTGTTATCTATAACTCTACAAACCGCGGATACTTTCACGAGCACGTATGTGATAAGTCGTGCTAACAGGAGATTTGATTACAGCAAGCTGTACCCTAAAACGTTGTTGAAATGTGATAAAACAAACCCTAACAAGTCTATTAGTAGTAAAGTGAATCGTAGTGGCAAACCTAACAATAATAATGCCAACAATAACTCAAAAGACTCTCCTAAAACCTCCTCCTCCTCCTCATCATCATCATCATCATCATCCTCATCATCCTCCTCCTCATCCTCCTCCCCAACCTCCAACGTAACTCAAATAACCTCCACTTTCTCTCACCTCCTAAAAACCGACCTAAAATCAGCCGAACGCCACTACATAATCTCCCTCCGTTCTTTTCCCAACAGATCCTCTTTAAAACTACCTTTCTACACCCTCGCATTAAATCTATACGCAGGTTTAAGGAAACCGACGGGGGTTATGGCTGTACATGATACGGTTATAAGGAGTGGTATAGAACTAGACGGTGAGAATATATAAATAACGTTATTAAAAAAAGGCTATAAATCACATAGGTGTTTTTAAAACTAACATTAAACACACACACACGTTCAGGTAAATATTGGTCGACATTAATAAAATCAACACCTTTATCATCCTCCCGTCTTCTTTTCTCTAAAGTCCGTCGTACGAAGGTGTACATAAATAACATCGACTCATGTAGAACGTACATCGACGGTGCGTTTTTATCAACATTAAGTAAATCTGGTTTAGTAGATGAAATGTTTAATTTTAAAGAGGAATTAAAGGAAGGTGGAGAGGTTGATGGTGATTTAAGGTTTTATAATTTATTGTTGAAGGCGGTTAATATTAATCTTAAAAGAAAAATTAGGATTGAAGGGGGGGAAAATGTTGACGTTGAAGGCACGGTTTTTAAAATATTAAAAAGGATGGAAGAGGAAGGAGTGGAGATGGATGAGTTTAGTTACGGGAGTGCGTTGCAGGCGTTGAGGTGAGGGTTGCGCGAGGAGCGAAGCGACGAAATGAGGAGGCGTGTGTATTGGACAACTTAGTATACGGCCCCGATACGTTCTGTACGTGGCATCGCTGCTGCAAACCTTCTGCGCCCGTTTTTAACTTACGAACGACCCTTCCATTGCCACTCGCTTCGCTCGTTGCAGTTTGAGTGAGGATAGCACGGAATTGTTGAGGCTTTATAGGGTTATGAAGAGGAATAAGGTGAGAGAGAAAGGACTTTTTTTGGAGAGATTCTGGACAAAAACCCCAACCCTTCGCGTGTAGTTTTATTTTAACGACAACCCCCCTCTCTCCCCACACCAAAACACCAATGTTCTCCTTAGAACCTCCAAGCCCCTAACAAAATCGTGAAACAAACGTTAATAATCGGTCTAGGTCGCGACACGTCAAAGCCCTCAGGCGGCCTCGAAGCTCTCCGTATCTTCGACACCATTAAGAACAAAGATGTCACGTTGTTCAACGCGTGTATGAAAGCGAATTATCGCGATTATGGAGTTGTTATGAGGTTGTTTAATAGGGTTATGAAACTTTATTTAACGGGGAATAAAGGGAAAGGTACGAAATATGTAGAGAACGGATACAACAGAAAATTCAAACCAGACGACGTAACGATAATGACCGTTCTAGGTTCTTTAGAGGATTCAGGGAGGTTAGATATTTCTGATAAAGTATTCACGAATGCTTTGTCATATGGTTTGTTCTCGAAGTTCGATCGGCCACTCGATACGACGTGCGAGAGGGACGTTAGCGGATGGCCTATCGCGATTGTTAAGCCTGGGCTGAGGTATTATTTGGGGGTGTGGAGGGAGGAGGGGGAGGAGGAGGATTTTGTGTGTATTACGGGGGTGGGGAAGGAGAGGAAGGATGACAAGAGTACACTGAATGAGTTTGTTAAGGAGTATGTGGGGGGGTTTAGTGTGGGGGGGACAGTGATTGTGAGGAGGGGCGAGGGGAAGATGTTTTAACATTTTGTTTTGTATAAAAACCGATGATTTTTCTTTTTAATTAAGTTTTTGGTTGTTTTATGGTGCTATGAGTTTGGGATTATGATTATGGTTATGGTTATGGTTATGGTTATGGTTATGGTTATGGTTATGGTTATGGTTTGGGGTTTGGGGTTTGGGGTTTGGGGTTGGGGTTTGGGTTCGTGTTCGTGTTCGTGTTCGTGTTCGTGTTCGTGTTCGTGTTCGTGTTCGTGTTCGTGTTCGTGTTCGTGTTCGTGTTCGTGTTCGTGTTCGGGTTCGGGTTCGGGTTAGGGTTAGGGTTAGGGTTAGGGTTAGGGTTAGGGTTAGGGTTAGGGTTAGGGTTAGG
>BRXX01000522.1:0-20042 GCA_030267905.1 Triparma verrucosa
ACCCTAACCCTAACCCTAACCCTAACCCTAACCCTAACCCTAACCCTAACCCTAACCCTAACCCTAACAGGAACCACCGAGGGCTCTCAAAAAATCAAGAAAGTCAATATCATATCATTCGTATTTCAAAACATTTCATACTCATCCGCGCCTCCTGCCCCCTCCCCTCTCCCCCCAATTCCCCGTCTCCCCGCCTAATCTCAAAGTGTTAGCAGAATCCTTCGCATTTACCATCACCATCGCCGCGACTGCATACCCTGTCCCCATCTCCTCCCTCTTCTTCCTTTTCACCCTCCATGACCCACCACACCTGCAAACTCGCCTTGATGCCGGCCTCAACTGGAAACCTGCAGCGCATGTTCTCTTTCCCGCCAGTGTTGACTAGCAGCCTCCCCACTGCAGCATCTATGAGCATCCCCTTCTCCACCGAACCCCCTTGCCTTTGCTTCCTGTTGGTCTCGTCAATGAACATGCTAGTACCTCCTATGTGGTCCATCCCGGCGTCGCTCAGGTAGAGGTTCGTGTGGACAAGCCTCCTCCCGTCTTTTAAAACTTCCACCCCGTCAGCGAAGCTGGAAGGGGCAATTGTGATGTTAGAAAGTCAAGTTGTATGAATGTACGTAGATAACCATTAAACACGCCTTCTCAGTTCATTACTTCGCTTCTCGTGCACTCTCACCTTTCGTTCCATCCAGGCCAGTTTTCAAGCCCCCGAATTTCCGGCGCAGCAGCACATCCATCCCAAAACTTAGAACCCCAGAGGATCCTCGCCCAGAACTTGACGAAACCCGTCTCCTTCTCCGAGCGCCAGTCGTGAACGCTATCGTACTTGGTGGCCCTCCAGTCCGTGTGCTTCTTCTCGAACGTGGCCGCCCTCAGCAGCGGCTTCATGTTCTGCCGCTCCCATATATCTGTCATCTTTTTCGTGAGCTTTATCGACTCCCTAGTCTCGAAGTACTTTTCCAGAATGCCGTCCACTAGCCCTTTCCAATCCCACCCTCCCGTATTGTTGCCTTTCTCGTTCCAGTGCGTGCCCTCAGTGGAAGGTATCGACGCCAGCTTTGGCGCCACCCTGCGACGAGCGTAACGAGTCGCATGAAGATTGGCGTTGAAGAGTTAGATTGGGTGGCGGGGATGGTGGTGTCGACATCTAGACAGGAGCAGTAGTGTAGGTGGGTTACGATCGGAACCCGCGAGTAGACTCGGCGCGTCACCTGCGCATTGCTTCGCATAACTTTTGCTTTGTCCTCACGGCCTCTTCATCTTCACAGCCTCTTCTTTTCTTACCTGTTGGACCAAGTTTGGAGCAAGGGCAACATTTCCTCGAGAAGAATTTCAGTAGAGTTGTAGATTGTCCGCAGCTCATCCAGCGTCACGTTCCTTGTCGCCACGTTCAAGAGCAGCTCGCGGTACGCCGGCGAGTTTCTATCTATCCTCTTGTTAGCCTCAAAAATCTTCGACGCGCGCTCCAATCTAGTATGATTGTATTCACTCTTCCACGTCCACGTATTCTTCTTCCGCCTGGCTTTCTTCCTGCCTACGTCGAATATAGCGTCGTTCAATTTGTTGTCCGCGTTGTCATAGTAGCCGAAGAAGTCCTTCTCCAAAAGGGTGGGCGGGCTCTTTATGCTCCGTGTGTCGTCACCGCCTCCACAGCCGCCGAAGTAAACGCACCAGAATACCAAAGATTCGGGGGGCTTGCTGTCGGCGGGTAGAGTTAAATTGGCTCCTTCGTCGGAATCGAGGTTGAAAAAGCGATCCATGTCTACGAAAGGCTGCTTGTTTCTGAAGAGTCTGCTCGTGTGCTCCCAGTCTCTGACCATGCTCCGCATTGGATTTGTCTCCCATTGTCTTCTAAGTTCCCACCCGCTTAGGGCTTCCTTTTTTACTTCCTTGTGGACAGGTAACGTCGAGTCGAATCTGGGATGATAAGAGCGGTAGAAAAGCGACAAAGCGACAAAGCGACGAGTTAGAAGAAAGTAGATGTACGGTGGCATCGTATGTCGATCGCTTCGTTGGTCGCCTTCATTCTTCTCACCTCCACAAGACGGGTTTGAAATTCGTCAACTTCGAGGAGGCATACCGCTCAAACAACACTTTCTTGATGATATCTATCGCTTTCTCGTGGGGGAAAAGATTTCCGTCCTTTATTTCCTTCCGCCTTCCCAGCTCCCAGTCCGAGGGTTTCGAAATTCTGTCCCACACTGGCCGGATCTGGGACGGATCGTAGGAGTAGGGAATGTCCTGGTCGAGGCGAAACACGTGCAAGGTGCTCGCCTCGTCCAGTAGCTCCTTGGCGACTCTCTCGTCAATCACGCTATCGTGGACCCCTCTGTAGGTGCTGTTGGGCATCTTCCACACGTGGTCTAGCTTCCGTCCTCGGAACCTTTCGTGCTTGAGGTGGATCAATTCACTTGGTGTGCTAAGCACCAGTCCGTCTTTCGTCAAATAATCGTGGCCACCCTTTGACTCCAACCAAATGTCATAATAGCTGGTGCCGCCTATGTCGTACTGGTCCCCTCTAAGGCCGGCCGATTTGAATACGCCCACGCCTTCAATTATCGCCGCTCCCAGGGTCCGCTCCCACGTCAAGGCCCCAGCGTCGGCACCGATCCCCGCAGGCGTGATGTCCCCTCCGACGCCCCTGCGCGTGTGAGTGCAGTTTGTGTGAGTGAGTGAGTGAGTGAGTGAGTGAGTGAGTGAGTGAGTGAGTGAGTGAGTGAGTGAGTGAGTGAGTGAGTGAGTGAGTGAGTGAGTGAGTGAGTGAGTGAGTGAGTGAGTGAGTGAGTGAGTGAGTGAGTGAGTGAGGACAACCCCGGTAGCCCTCTGCATCTCTAACATCAGAACCCTCACCTGATGAAGAAAATCAACACGAGAGCCGCCCCAATCAAAAATATAGCCAACGTTGTAATGTAGCAAGTGGTCCTGTACAGCAGCATGCTCTTGGTGCTGTGCTGTTCGTACATCTGCATCGACTTTATTCTGATCATCTTGAACTCTTTCCCCATGACAGTTCCCTTCTTGTACCCGTAGTGCAGAATGTTCCGTTCTATCAGAAACTTCGCCCCGATGCAGCTCAGAGCGTAATGCTCGGGGAAATAATAGGTTTCCTTCAGAGGCTGAGTCTTGGGGTAAATTTTGCCGTCGAGAAAGGCGTCCCGGGAGTATGGCTGGCGAACGAAGTGGGGGTCGTTCGCGTCCCCGGTGTTGGGTGAGTCTGATATGAAGTCTGGCATTGCGGGTATCAATTCCGGGACGATCTGGACATTGAAGTTGTTGATGTTATCGTTGTTGTTGTTGTTGTTGTTGTTGTTGTTGTTGTTGTTGTTGTTGTCGTTGTTGTCGTTGTTGTTATTGTTGTTGTTGTTGTTCTCATTGTTGTTGTTGTTGTTAAAAACAACGTTACTGGCGTTGATACCGGCGTTGGCTTGAACACCGATATTGGCAGCAATGGCCATTACAGGATCTACCCCGTCGTTGTTCCCCGGTCGTCGACCCCGTTGGAATTGCCTCCTCTCGGGGTCGATTTCTGTGACTACGTCGAAATCTCTATTCAGCACACCACCCAGCCTGGTATTGTTGATCTTCCGCTGAAGGTAGAGGGACAGGGCGTGGTGGATCTCAAACTCGGAATCTCTGGTGTCCATGTTGTAGAAGGTATGGCCGTAATTTTTCAAGGGCAAGATGTGCTTCTGCCCGAAGGAGTGGTAGTAGAGGATGAGCGAATCGGGGAAAAGGGTCAGGTAAGGCTCGGTGACTTTCAAGCGGCGAATTATAGTCTGATTCAGCTCTTCGCTTTTGGGCCGGTACGATTCGAAGACCGGCGGCTGGCGTGCCACGTTATCTCTGCTCGCGTTTGCGAGCTGGAGGTTAGCTAAGCCTGAATTCAAGAAGGGGTGGATAGGGACGGCCGCGTAGGCGACGTGGAGAGGGACGGCCGGGCCATTGGAATTTGGTTTCGGCGGCTCATAGTCTGCACTGTCCTCGTTGTCCCTCTTCAAGTGCTTCAGAATATGATCCTTGTAATACATCTTCTCGGCTTTCATGTTCGAGAGGGTGCCTACCACGACGCCGTCCTCCTCCTCGTCGACCAAGAAACCGTGCTTGTCGTGCTTGTGACGGTCGCTCCAGTAGTCCTCAGTGTACATGAAAATGCTTTCAGACCTCTGGGCAAGGGAGTCGCACAGGACCTGTGTTGTAAGAGGGGCGAGGGGCGAAGGTTAGCGATGTATATACTCGGCAATGAACTAACACATAACCCCAACACTCTACCCCTACCCTACCCTTCCCCGCCCTGCCCTGCCCTGACCCAACCAACAAACTTCCTCACCTGCATGGCCCGACGGTCGACTTGGAGCTTCTCCCGCCGGCTGATTGAGCCGCCGAACAGCTCGTACCTGTTCAGCGCCCGAGGAGATATGTTCCGGTGGGTCCGAGCATCTTCCATTTTGGAGGGGCAGACGGTCAGAGGGAGATCAGAGTGTGAAAAAGGTCAGCACAGGGAGGGTTGCGTTGGTTGGAGAGTGATTCGAGCGCAACACAATCGATCTTAATATAGTATTAGGTAGTACCGAAGCGGTTCTTTTAAATTCAGAACAACCTAGCGTTGTTGCAGGGTTTGGATGTCCCAGGCAGAATCACCCCAGCAGACCCAGAATAAAAAGTTACCAAATACCATATTAAAACGCCACTCCGAGGCCCAAATAAGCCAACAACGTCAGGGATAGCTCTACACTTCCGCCCGCTCCCCTCCCGGCCCTCCGCCCAGTTCCCCTTCCCCTTAATCAAAATCCAA
Organism: Triparma verrucosa; assembly: GCA_030267905.1. Lineage (NCBI taxonomy): Eukaryota > Bolidophyceae > Parmales > Triparmaceae > Triparma > Triparma verrucosa. The sequence goes on from BRXX01000522.1 coordinate 4,796, forward strand.
TAATCAAAATCCAAACTGCAAAAATCAAAACCCCCAAACTTCCTCATCCGACCCACTTCCACCTTCAGCGCCACCATGTCCGGGAACGACCTTTACCCCGACCTGCACCACAAGATGTCTAAGAAAATCGCCCAGCTTACGAAGGTAATTTACCACCTGAACACTGTCAACGAGGACAACCAGTTCGAGGTCCAGGCTCGGGCCAAGGCGCAGGCCAATGAGATACAGACGATCATAAAGGACGCATCGGCGAAGATCAACCGATTCAGAGAGCAGATCGAAGAGAAGAGGGGGGAAGTGAATGTGGCGGCGCAGCTCGAGCAGTTGAAGATGAAGCACGAGGCAGAGGTAAGTTGACCCCTATCAACCTTTCGTCAACCTAACAAACAACCCGTCTCACACGCAATCCAACGGTACCGTAGAAGAAAGAAGCGCAGGATACCTTGACCAAGATGAAGAGGGATTTTGAGCGAAAAGTCGAGGAGGCCAGGGGAGAATGCGGCGAAAAGGTTTTGAACTTGAGAGATGAGGCCGCTGATTACAAAAGCAGGGTGAGATGAGATTGGCGAACGCAGCCCTTCCCCTCCTCGTCACTCGTATAATTCGCAAATCTGACACGTTGCAATTCCGCAGCTCGCGGACGCCATCGAGGACTTCGACATCAAGGTGAAGGAGCTGAAGAGCCTTTACGAGCAGAATAAGGGGGTGGCAAGTGGAGAAGTCGAGGCCATGAGGAGAAAGCACGAGAAGGAGGTGAGGGTCCACCGCACCGACTCGACTCGACTCGACTGCGCATCAACCTCGTCTAATCAATCACAACACACAGCTGGCGGAACACGTGCAGAAACACAATGAAAAGTACAATGTCATGCTCGCGGAGCAGCTCGCTCTGCAGGACAAATTGACCGACGAGAAGAGAGACGCCCTTAACCAACTGCGCGCCGACCTGAAATCGCAAGCCGAACAGGAGCTGGGGAAGCTGAGGGCAGAGCTGGGGGCTCAGCACACCGAGAAGGTGGAGAATCTGCGGAGGGAGCTCACGAAACAGATGGACGAGCAGAGGGACGACCTCATATCGAAGCTCAACAAGGCGGTGGCTGACGTCGAGGCTGCGAAGGCGGATGCCAAGAACCTTCAGAAAGAGCTCGGCGCCGCCGAGAGCCTCGCGAGCGCCGCGGAAAAAGAGATACAGCGACTGAAGGGACAGCTCGACGAGATGAAGGCAGCTATGGAAGCGAGCGGCCAGAGTGCGGGGGCCGAGGTTGCGACGCTCCGCAGCAAGGTGGAGGAGCTCAGGGAGCAGCTCCTGCAGGTGGAGGAGAACACCGAGAGGCTTGAGGGAGAGATGAAGAAGCAGCAGGGGGAGGCGCAGGCCGCGCAGAGCAAGCTCCTCAACGAGCTTTCTGGAGTTCACGAGCAACTGGCCAGGAGCGAGAAGGAGAAGAAAGAGCTGAAGGAGGAGGTTGAGATGCTCACCGGTAATTTAAAGGACGAGGTCGCTAGCGGAAAGAAGCTGGCTGGCGAACTGAGGGGGCAGATAGAGGGGCTCGAGAAAGAAATGGAGAAGGCGGAGAAGAAATTCGAGAAGGAGAAGAACGGCCTGGAGAAGCAGATCGGTGACCTGGAGGCTCTGGTCGCCAAGCTCAAGGAGAGCATGGGCAGCAAGGGGAACGCGCTCCAGCAGACGATTGACGATCTGAAGGCCAAGATAGAGGAGATGAAGGTCGAGGGAAAGTGGGCGTTGAAGGCTGCGGACGAAGGTGAGCAAAGCAGAGCAGGGTGGCGGTCAGAACAAAATCTAATCCTTTCGATGCGAACGTTTCCGCGCCAGCTTTCGATGCGCGAATGAAGGAGAGCGAGGAGAAGTTCCGGAAAGAAATCGAGGACATCCGAACTGCTCACGCCAGCGCAATCAGCGAGAAGGAGGGGGAAATCAAGGCAGCGGTGGCGGAAGGAGGTAAGACGCGGCCGCAGCGAGGAGAGAGGGAGAGAAGTGCATTCGCCCGCCACCAACCCCCCACCCAATTCTGACTTGTTAACAACTCCGTCGCAGAGGCAAACGTATCAGCTCAGAAGCAAAAGGTCGTCGAGGCGACACAGACTGGCAAGCGAAATGTTGCGCTCGCGGTGCAGAAGGCGGCGGAGGAGATGACCAAGGCGAAGGAGGAGTGGGAGAAAGAACGTTCGATGCTCAACAAGAGGATCGCCGACCTGAGCTCCAACTCTGCGGCCGAGGCCGATCTGCTCAAGGGAGACCTGAGCCGCTTCAAGAGCCAGAGCAAGGCCCTGCAGGATGACCTCGAGAAGAAGAGCAACGAGGTGAAGAAGCTGAACGGAATTGCGTCGGACTTGAAGGGGCAGATTGACGAGCTCAGGAAGGAGCTTGAGGCCAACGCCGCCGCCGCCAAGAAGAAGCTCGAGAGCGAGCTCGCCAAGATGAAGGCGCACTACGACAGCCTCATGGGCAAGAACGACGCGGGCAACGCCGAGATGATGATGAAGTTGGAGATGAAGGCGAAGGAGGACTTGGACAAGGCCCTCGAGGCCCTCCGGACCGAGCTTCAGGCCGTCATCGACGAGGAGAAGGAGGCGCACAAGAAGACCGACGGCAGGCTTTCGGGGGAGCTCGCGTCGGAGAAGGACGCCCACAAGCAAACCCTCGACAATCTCTCGGCCCAAATCGCGGAGATGAAGGCCAAGTACGAGTCGGGACACGCAGACATGGTGAAGGCGCACGACGCCGAAATGGCCAAGGTCAAGCAGGCGCTGAAGGACGAGCACGACGCCCACGTGAGGGACGCCAAGGAGGCCCACGAAAAGGAGAGGAAGCTGCTGGCGGACAACCACTCGCTGGAAAAGGGCAAGCTCGGGCAGGAGGCCAAGGACGCCATGAACGAAGCCATGAGGAAGGCGGCCGAGGGAGAGCTGAAAAAGCTGAGGGAGGCGGACGAGAAGCTCAAGGCCGAGCTGGAAAAGCTAGAGAAGGAACTCAGGGACAGTCACAGCGTCGAGCTCGACTCCGCCAAGGGGCAGCTCCAGACGGTGGTGGACAAGCTCAGGCAGGAACTCTCCAGCGTCCGAGAGGGGCTAAGCGGCGAGACCAAGGTTCGGGAGGAGAGGGACAGGGAAATCGCTACTTTAAAGCTCAACATCCAAAGTTTGAAGGACTCCCACTCCGCCACGATGAGGCAGGAGTCCGAGGAGAGGCGCATAGAGGTAGAGAGCCTGAACCTCGCCCACTCCAACGCTACGAGCTTCGCCGCCGAGCAGCACCGCGAAGCTCTCGCCGCCGCCGAGGCCACAAGACTGTCCGAAAGGGCCGCCTTCGAGTCCGAGGTCTCGACCCTGAAGTCAGAGATGGAGCAAATGCACGAGCGCTGGCTGGCCCGCGAATCCCGGCCCGAAGACATCGAACGCATCCAAACCCTCGAGCGCGAGATGGTGGAAAAGGACGCCCTAGTCCAGAAGACTCGCGAGGAGATGTCGTACTTCAAGCGCGAGCTGCTCAACAGGGAGGAGAACTTCAACAAAAAATTCAACACCAACCCGAACGTGGGAGTCATGTCGGTCATCAAACCAAAGGACGGGGGCGCGGGGGGGAAGGACAAGAAGCAGCGGAGGAGGAGCACGCAGCTTCCGCCGCCTCCAGGGGCCAAGGGAGGGTTGGGCGGGATCAACGGCAACGGCAACGGCAGCAGTAATGCCAAGGAGAATAGGAGAACGAGCGGGCCCGTCTTCGGTCTATAATGTAATTGTAAGAGCAGATAAATGTTTCCTAAAATATTAAATCCGTCTGTCTCATATTAATTATGTTATGTTCCTTATGATGCTCTTCCCATTATACCTCCCAACTATCGTTCTTTCCCTTTCCTTACTCGTCATGAGATGAAAGACCCTCATCCCATCCAAAAACCCTCCAACTCGTTTCGTATACCTCTTAACAATTTCATCCCTCCCCTCCGTCGACTTCCCCCTCGTATTAACCTTAACCGCAATAACGACCAAACAACCTTCCTCTAAAACTCCCGCCTCCACGAACTCTAAAAACGCGGAAACCGAACTTCCAGCCTCATGCAAACACATATCACAAGTAAAAACTTCGAAACCACCCTCCGCCCTTCCCCCACAAACTTCTTCAAGGTATTTTTGATACGTCATTCTAACATGTTGACATTTAAATTTAACCCTTCGATCCAATTCTCCAGGGTCTACACTCGTAACGTTTAAACCTATTTCAGTGAGGTACTCAGTCCAACCACCGGGGGAAGCGCCTAAATCTATACAACGTTGACCGGGGAGAATTGAGGGAACGTAACGGTCGAAAGCTTCGGAGAGTTTGTAGTATGATCGAGATATTTTTGGGGAGGTTGAAGGCGTGAGGGAAGGGCCTAATGATAGACCTAAGGAGATTTTTGTTTGGGACGTTACACCTATTAAGTATGAATTTTTGGTGATTTTTAGACAGCATAATATGTAGGAAGGGGAACGGGGGGAGAGGATGAAGGACGACGAGGGGAGATTATCTGAGGAGAGAGAATCTAAGGAGGAGATCAATTCCGGGAGGATAGAAGGGGGGGTGGCGGACACTCTAACTTCTAAGGGCTCAGCGTTAACGGCGGAATGGAGATTTGATAATTTTTCAGAAAGGGCGAGAGAAGCGGATGATATTGAAGGGTAGATTGTTGCACAGTCCAATGATAATGGGAGCGATACCTGTGAAACGTACTCATCCTCTACAACATCGTTGCATATATCACTGTTTGAATCACTGTTTGGCTGCACCATTAAAACCCGTTGTTTACCGACTTGGAGCGTTGCTTTGACGTCATGTCCTTTATCGATAAGCTGAGATGAGACTCTGTCAACGTGAGATTTTTGAACGACTACGCCCGATGTGCAGCCGGCGATAGAATTCAAGTCTAGTGTTGATGAGAGTAAGGATGAAAATGAGATTACAGCAACGTACTGTAAGGAGAGCATGAGGAAGGTGAAGTACAGCCTGTTTGGGTGCACCATGCTAACGCCCCCTTAACGAACAATAAACGAATGTGGTTAGAGTGAGGCATTTCATTTGTCACGATATTGTCGGTGGGAGGTTTTGATATTTCACTATTATTACGTCTTTTTTGCTCCTGATGCAGAGAAACGCTATTATTGGTACTCAAAGGTCTATATTCCACACGCTCCCCTATTTTTCGCACGTCATTCATAAACATATTGCACATCCTGTCGCTTCGTGTGTGCTGCGGAGGACGCCTTGTTTAATGACCAAGATTTTAGGAACTTCTTGTTCTCACGTGTATGTGGTCAGTGGAAGATGTTGGGCTCGTGTGTTGTAAATGGGGATCGTTCGCGGAGAGGATGAAACAATGATAACACTTCTGATCTCAGCAATTTGCAGCGAATTTAAGAAGGAATTTAAGAAGGAGTACGTTCACAAACAGCCGAGGAGACCATTCTAATCGATTCATATATACTTCAATTCCGAAGGCTTTTCTCCGTATACCGCTTAAGTTCCCGTCTTTAATGTTTTATTAATGACTTTACGCTTTGACGGCCCCGCACATGTGCCTTTCGACAAAAGCCTTTCGACTACACACAGTCGGTCGTGTAGTGCAGGGCTGCCCACAAGGCTGAATGAGCATGTGGGCGGTGCAGGAGGTCGGCTACCAGAGTGCGCTCTAACAGCTGGTTTTTTTACGGTTTGTCGGCGTCAATTTCCAGCACTGAGGGCCTCCCTCTTTTTTTTAAGCCACCATTAAATTGTCATACTAACCACAGGCACAGGTTACCACACACACACACACACACACACACACACACACACACACACACACACACACACACACAGAACCCTTATATCATCTATGTGGAAGTTCCTTGGCCTCCTCACCGTCCTAACATCCCTGATAATCTACAACATCTCCCCCCCCACCCCTCTCCCCCTCCCCTCACAATGCGTAACATCCCCCTCCCTTTACACCCCTTACGCCCCCCCTCCCCCCGTAACCTCCTCCCACCCCTCCCGCGACTTCGACATAATCGTCTACGGCGCAACCGGCTTCACTGGCAAGCTCGTAATGGAGTACTACGCCCTTAACTTCCCTTCCCTTAAAATCGCCTCTGCAGGCCGTTCCCTCTCAAAGCTGTCCGACCTAACCTCCTCCTCCTCCCTCCCCTTCCCTTACTTCGCCTGTTCCTCCACAGACTTACCTTGCCTGCTTGAACTCTCGTCCAAAACCCGCGTCCTAATCTCCCTCGCAGGACCTTACACTCTTTACGGTTCTAACGTAGTAAGAGCCGCGGCTGAATCTGGGACGCATTACGTTGATCTTTCGGGGGAATTCTTCTTTCATAGGAAGACGGTTGATGAACTGCATGGTATTGCGGAGGGGACGGGGGCGAAGATTATTATCGCGGGAGGTGAGGAAAGAGAGACAGAGAGAGGGAGAGCAGATTCGGACCTTTTTTATAACATTTTAACACTGCCCCTTTCCCCCCTCCCAAAAAAAACCAAAACAAAAACAAAAACAAAAAACAAAAAAACAACAAAAAAGGCTTCGACAGCGTCCCGTTCGATTTAGGCAGCCAGCTCGTCCTCCGTGATTTAGGCGTGAAACCAGGTTCCCCCTCCTCCTCCTTAATCCGTATAGTCTCGCTCGTGACAGAAGTCCGCGGTTGGTTAAGCGGCGGAACTCTAGCTTCAATGATCGAGGGCGTGACCGGTATGGTTAAAGGTGAGAAACGAATGAGGACGCACACCACCCACCACCGAATTTCACGAGCTGACTCTTCACTTCACGCTCACTGCTCGCTTCGCTCGCAGGTGTAGTTTCAGGTAGTTTGAAGATGGATTATGCCAATGATCCTTATATAACACTTCCTGAGGTTAACGATTGTTTGAGGGTTGATACTGAGGCGACGGGTTGGGGGTCATTCCTCAGGTACGACGGGACTGTTGAGAGTGTTGGGATGCCTCATTTTATGGCGTATTGTAACTCGAGGGTTATTAGGAGGAGCTTTTATTTTATGAGGCAGGGGAGGGTTAGTTATTCGGAGGGGATGAGTGTGGAGGCGGCGGTTAAGGCGACTTGGTGGGCTTTTAAGCAGTGGCTCAAGGGCGAGGTTACGCTTTTGCCGAAGCCGGGGGAAGGGCCTGGGGAGGGTATGAGGAGAGATGGAGGTTTCGAGGTGAAGGTCGTCGGCATTTCTGAAAAAGAGACCGTCACCTACAAGATCATCGGCCGAGGAGACCCCGGCTACGAATTCACTTCCAAGATCGTAGCGACCGTCGGCCTCTGCCTGTCCAACCCGGAGTGCGAGCGTGACCACGGAGTCGGAGGCGTCATGACAGTCGGAAGTGGTCTGAAGGGAAAGAATTTGAGGGAGATGATCGAAGAGGTGCAAGGCGAGGGGGGGCCTCTCATGGAGTTCAAAAAATTGTAAAAGTAATTGAAGATGCCCGGGAGAGAAAGTAGAGCATGACGTTACGTTTTGCAAAAATACAACTCTAGTTTACCGTGATATCCGTATTCGTGTCGCTCATGGTCCTCAACCTTCCCCTGTTTAGGATGTCGAGCTCGTTCTTGATTGCGCTTGGGGCGATGTAGTCCCAGTCGGCGAACAACTGCGACGAGCGAAATGAGTCGCAAAGGAAGGAGGTATTTAATAGCGTTAGAAATCGTGGCGAAGTTGGTAGCAGCCTCGCTACGAGCGGAGTATTCCGGCCCTTCGCTTCTCACCTTCTGGCTCTCGTTGCTTAGCTGGTCGTGCCACTTTAGCTTGCTGTGGTTCTTGTCCTTTTCCTTCAGCTCGGACATTAACTCGTCGAAGTTCTTGTACTTGGGCTGCCACTGCTGGGGATGATCGTTCGACGCGTGCTTGTTGCTACCCAGGCTCAGCAAGAAGTTCTTTCGCTTCCGATCCGCGATGGACTTCTTCACCCAGACCGGGATGTCGGAGGTTTCGTATTTCATTAGCTTGTTTATGTCTTGAGATTTCAGCCACTCGTGCTCGCAGACGGCTTGGTAGCCGTGGCGGAGGTCGGCGTCGCGTTCCAACAGCCCGTTGATCAAGTCGCAGCATGGCGGGGAGACGTGCGACGGAAAGTCGACCTTGTGCAGCTTAGACACGAAGCCGGGGGGGAACCTCTTCCTGTCCTGTCGGAGCTGAATAATCTTCATCAGGTTCTCAGAGTCCATCGCAAACGGATCGGCTATCTCGGAACTCCTGCAAGGAACCGAGCAAGCGAGTGAGCGAAGTGGCGAGTTAGAATAACAGGGCGGTGATAGTGGACTCATACAAACAAACAATATTAACGCATTTCGGGTTGACCGCTTCACTCCTCGCTTCGCTCCATGCTGTCGTTTTGATCCTTGTAGCTCACCTGTTGCCCTTGCTGGGCTCAAAGTTCGCCCAAGGCCTCCTCCCTACGACCATCTCGAAGAGGGTCACGCCCAAGGCGAAGTAGTCCACCTTACTAGAATATCCCGTCCTCTCCTTCTCAAAGGTCTGCTCCAGCATTTCCGGTGCCAAATACGCCCTCGTCCCTACGATGGACTTTCTCTTGATCTCGACCCTGTCCTGATTCTTGGTCTCCCACTCTTCTAACTCGTCGTCTAATGGGTCGTTCGGGATGAATGACACAGGGCCGTCCCCTCCGTCGTCGTAACCCTTGCCGTCATCGCTATCTATGGACTTCATGATTCTCTGACCCGGACTCAATTCAACCTCGGCAGTTGCCTTCCCACCGTCTGCCCCTCCTCCTGAACTCCCCCCACTCCCAGTGGAAAGCCTATTGATAATCTTCCTCTTCTGGGTACCAGGACTCGTCCTCAAACTCGCCTTCCTGTGGACCCTCTTCACGGACACCTTGACACTCGAATCGTTGCCTCCTTGGGCCATCTTCGCAGAGTCGAGGGCCTCTTTCATGGCCTCTTCGATGGTTATGGCCTCCGAAACGATGCTGCTGTGGTGCTCCTCGTCGCTTTGGTGGCTGCTGTTGTCAGGAGCGGTGCTGCTGTCGTCTTTGCTCGCGTTCTTGTTCTCGTAGACGTAGAGAGGGGCAGCCAGGCCCATGTCAGTCAGCTGCGATGAGTTACTAGTTAGAATTACGAAATTACAAAATTACAAAGCAATTATAGCAGCATCGAATAATAGTAAGGCCTAGTCCTCGAGCACGCCCTCACTCACCTTGAGGTGCCCGTTGTCGTCGACCAAAATGTTGGACGGTTTCAGGTCCCTGAAGACGACTCCATTCTCGTGCAGATGGTTCAGAGCGAAGGCAATTTCGTACGTGTACACCTGGGCCATAGGCTCCGGGAGCCTTCCCTTGGGGGCGGACGCAATCAAATCGCTCAAGTCCCCTCCTCCGAGCAAGCCCAGGACCAAAATGGCGCACAGCTCCGTCTGCAGCGCGTACTGTAAATCTACGATGAACGGGTTCCTGTTATTGGCGATCATGGTCTTCTCGAGCTCTAGCCCACCTTCGTTCATTCCGTGGAACTTAACGAGTGCCGCCTTGCTCTGGATTTTCATCGCATAGTGCTGCCCCGTACTCCTCTTCACGACGTGCACGACCCTGGCGAAGCCGCCTTTCCCCAGCAACCTAACGTACTGGAAATCGTCGACAAAGATCCTGCACTTTCGCCTCCTAATGTCGACGCCAAACGACATGGCGTCCTCCTGCTCTAGCTCCTTCTTAAATTTGCCGTACTCGGGCGACATTTTGAACTGCCCCAAAACAGCGTTGACTAAAAATCTGAACGCCGCATTGCTCAGGGCGTCAAAGTTGTTCTTCTTAATAGCGCGGAAGTTGAAGGTGTCGAACTCCCCCTCCCGTGCATCCACGAGCTTGGAAAAGCTCAGGGGCTTCTCTATATCGCCCAAGTTTGGTTTCTTCGCGCTTGCCTGGTCTTCCTCGTCACCTTTGGTTTCAACGATTTTCAACCCTCCTTCGGTCGATTGCTTGATGAGCATGCTGTGGTTCCTCGGCAACAGACTGTTGAAAAGCTGCATCATGTTGTCCCTAATCTTCTGTCTATGCGTTTCCTCCATGACGTCAACGTACATGGGGCTCGACTTCTCGACGTAGTAGTTGTATATTTCGATGGCCTTGGAGCACCTAAATTGCGGGTTGGATATCTCAGAGTACGACAGACAATCGAGCCAGCAGTGTATACACACGAGGGACCGCTTACGGATCTCCTCGAAGCCGGGGTGGTGCGACATGAAGTCCACGAGGTGTTTTTGGCCGGTGCTGCACGAAACGAAAGGAGCGTAGGGAGGTGAGAAGAGAACAAAAGAACAAAAGAACAAAAGAACAAAAGAAAGAGACGCACGCGCGCACAAAGACCACCCGCACTCACCTGGTCTCCAGTAAATAGCGCATCTCGTGGTTGGAAGGGTCCGAGTCGTAGTCCAAAGACCCCCTCCGGCCGTACTTTTTCTCAGTAAAGTCCACCGACTTACGGCGGTCTTTGGTCTGCGCACGAAGCTGGTGTACTCGTTCGATGTCTCCGATCCTATTCGTGGAGGACATTCTGCAATAGGAATGCGCCAGCGCCGTGTATTCGTTGGGGTTAGCAACACACAGTGGTCGTACTTTCAACCACCCCTCCTCCTCACCTTCTAAATATTCTACTGCCACCCTTCTTCTCCTTCAAACTCCTAATCTCCTTCTCAAACTGCAGGTGCCTCAACTCGGCATTTGGGCTGTAGTCCAGCCTCGCCAGCACCGCATCGGGCTTGTTGTAGTTGGGGTCATCCCTCGCCGAGCTAGGCTCGGACAGGGCGCCATCTGAGTCTCTGCCGGAGCTTCTCCTCCCCAGCCTGTTCTTACTCTGGGTAGACAAACCGGCAGGGCTAATGGACTTCGTCATGTCGGATTGACATGACCCCATCGCTCACTGAAAAACTAACGCCGCAGCGATCCAGGACTTTAAGGTAGCACTGCTGTGGAGAGCCGATCTGGCAAATGGAAGTTGGGTCAGAAAGAGGAGATGTTTTGGAGGTATAGACGGACATGCAGTTAATTCGGTCCAGGCAATCGTTACTAATTCACGTTTCCCGCCATTTAACCACGCACACGCCTCACCTCAACGATTGCACTATTGAAGGGCTGGATTGCCTAGAGATGTGACACGAAAGCTGCTCAGCTTCCTAAACCTAATTGAGCTCCTTCCTGCACCTCACAAGTATTGAGCGAATTCACCACTCTCTAGTTAGGGTTGAATCCGAATAGGCCGAGTCTTTGATGGTTGCTTCGCGCCAGGAAAGGTGTTTGAGCAGCCCTGTAAAAGTAAGTATTGACCGGCATTAGAGCAGATTGCTGGGCTGAACAATTCTGGCGAAAGAAAACGCTTAGGGCGACATTGTTTACAAGTATTACGGGCCTATTTTGGAGTCCCCCTCCTCTCTCGCTTCCCCCTCGCCGAAACCTATTCTGCTCGAAACTGTTCCCATTCCTCACTTCCTGCGAAAGATCAGATCCAAGCTGGGGACAGGGACTCAATAATATATTGCCACAGCTTATCCATTGCGCCATTCTATACGCCAACCCCCTAGATCAAGCCCTTCTCGCCGATCCCTTAATTCCGCTTCCCCACCGCTGTCAAAATTTCCGCTAAACAAACTGCCTTGTCACTTTCCTCTCTCAGACTCGATGATTCCGCACCCCACTGCTGCCTCACCCACCTACGACCCAACAGTGAAAATCCTCCACGCCGCGCATATTTCCAAGCGAGCCCACTCAAACTTGCGCTGGAAAACGAGGTATGTTGTCCTAACGCCTACGCATTTGCATTGGTTTAAGAAGCAACCAGGAGACAGGTACGTAGGGGTTTTCATTGTTCAGAATCTCGCACACAAGTTAAGCGCTGCAACCCTCCCCCCCCTCACCCTCCTCCTCCTCCTCCCCCACCCCTACCCTCTTATTTGGACAGCTTGTTTGGGTACGAGCTGGGATGCGTCGAAGTCAAGTCCATTAGCAGAGTGGAGAAGGGGGCGGGGGTCGGAGATGGATGGAGCTATTTCGAGGTGGAGGCGATTGAGGAGGACGGCTGGGTGAGCGCTGAGCCCTTCGTTAGACATTTCAGGGTTGAGACGAGAAAAGAGAGGGAAACATGGGTCAAGATGTTGACAGCGACAATGAAAGGAGAAGTTGTTACCTCCTCCGCCTCCTCCGCCTTCGGAACTCACACCGGAGGAAGTTCCTTTCACGTTTACCCCACCCTGCTGACGGACCACAAGAAGCAAGTTCCTCTCCTTTCCGTCGGATCGCTCCCCGTCCTTCCCGGGTGGGACTCCCGTCCTTTCTTCCTCAAGAGCCGGGGTATCCTCCACTTCACCAACGGCCAGACGGTGGAAGTCCCGACCGAAAAGATCTCTCAGCTCTTTGTCAAGCCCAATCCCGTTCCTGAGCAGTTTGAGCTGGCTGCGAAGGAGCGAGGTATCGTCGTCCCGCTCATTGAGTTCGTCAAGTTCAAAATTGAGCCCCTCGATACCTCCACCTCGGTCAACAGCCAGGTCGTGGCGGCGGTGGCGTTCGTGGCGATGGTCGTTGCTGCCACTGGGGGGCAAGTTCCCGGCGTCCACGAGGTGCCTTATTTCCTCCTTCCCGGTGCAGTTGTCGGTGGAGTGCTGTGGCACCTCACTGTGCCGTCGAAGACCTATTCGGTGACGATGCTCGAAGTGAAGATGGTAGCAATTGAGGAGGAGATGGAGGAAGAGGAAGAGGATGATGAGGAAAATATTCCCCTCGTGCCGTCGAGGTTCATCGAGGGCCTCAAGGACCAAGGCGGCTTGCCGGAGGCGACACGAAGGTGGAAAGCTACCGCAGAATGGAGGAAGAAATTCAGCATCGATACCTTGCTCACGAAGCCCCTTCCAGAGTTCACGGCGATCAAGGAGTCTTACCCTCTGTACTACCACGGGCTCACGAAGCCCGTTTTTCCTGACGGCAAGGGTGGCTTCTACAGCCATCTGATTTACATTGAGAGGCCCGGGAAGTGCGATATGGAGAAGCTATCGGCAATTGGTTTGCCCTCTCTTTGTCAGTTCATGCGCTTTCTCACTGAGTGGGTGTACACGTACCTCGCCCCGATGGAGCACTCTAAGATCTTCAACATTGTAGACGTCGAGGATTTCAAGCTCACCGAGCTCAAAGGCGACCGGCTGGAATTTTTTAAGTTCGTCACGGGCCTGAGCCAGGATCATTACCCCGAGAGGGCATCCGTGATTGCTGTCGTCAACGCTCCCTCGTGGTTCACCATGCTCTTCCGCCTCATCAAACCCATGATCAACGAGAACACTCAGAAGAAGATCAGGGTCATGTCCTCCAAAGATACGTACAACGGATTGCTGGAGTTCTTGGATGACGACAGGATCCCTGTGGAATACGGCGGTTCGTGCTCTTACAAGGACAGCAACGGTGAAAAGATCAGCTGCCGGGAGGGCACTGAGATGGAGAGGGCAATGCTAGATTACGTCAATAGGCTTAACTCTGGAAAGCCCCTGCCACGCCCCCCGCATTGGAATCGAGAGGACGTCCTGCAGCCGCAAAAGGACCTTGCGAACAATGACAGGATTTGGGAAGGAGAAAAGAACGATCCCTTTTACGTATCCGACATCCACCTTCCTCTGGAGCAGCAGAAGTCGAAGTTTGCGCTCACGGCGCAGGGCGTCATAGGCGCAGACGGCCGGCCCATCTTCTCCATTGACAACCCTGAGCCGACGGGATCGGCCACCCGTTCGTCCTCGCTCCCCCCCTCCCCGAGCCGAACCGACAATTCTAAGTTCGTCCCCATTGGAACCAGGCCGCACTCGGCGTCCATGAACTCTTCGGAGCGGAGCGATGGCGAAACTGAATCTGAGCCAGAAGCCGTGCAAAAGCGACTTCTTCCGAGGAGAGATTCCACACTGAACTTTCGCAACGAGAATGATATGCAAAAAGACCATTATGGCGACTCAGACTCGGGATCAGACTCGGAGGACGACCGCCCCCGCAGACCAAGCCACTCGCTTAGGACCGCGTCGGCGGCCAGCTCCAGCGAGGGCGGGAGTTGGTTCACCCAGAACCTCCCGCAGCCAACCAAGGTCCTTCACGAAGGCTGGATCTATAAGAAGGCGACAGGAGAGGGTTTCTTCGGGAGGAGGAACTGGGCACCCCGCTGGGCGAAACTCGTAGAGGCTATCGTCCCCCCGCCCGTGGAAGGGTTTTCGCCACCGACCCAAACGGCTCACTCCACGGAACCAGTGCCGGTGCTGATGATGTACTGGTACGAGAGCAGCGTGACCCCGTCGTCATTTATTGTCCTAGACGACTGCGTCACGGTCCCCGTAGATCGCTCTGCCGAGGAGTGGAACAGTCACTGTTTTGATTTGGTCCACCTTCCGGCAAAGAGGCAGACGCGAAGTTTCAGCGCTTTGAATGCTGCGCAGAGGGACGAGTGGGTGTCCAAGGTGAATAAGGTGTTGTCCGCCTTCTGCCAGAAATAAATTAGAATTTGTAGTTGAAAGGGGCTTTTCATTTTATTTTTCTACCCGTTGTGTATGTATCTGATACATGCCTCCCTTCTCCAACCCTCTCTCTACCTCTAAAAACTTTATCTCTCCCTCACTCCCCCTCCCCACCCCTCCCCCCCCCCCACACCACCTCCTTTATTTTATATTTAGAACTCGGTGAAAGGATCATTTCCGTTGTAGATAGGGATACTTGGTTCGTCCAAGGAATCGGGGTAAGGATCGAAGTTGGAAGTGTCTGAGGCACCGGAGACCTGGGGGATGATGGGAGCGGGAAGCTTCTTCTCGACCAAATGCGTCCAGTTCAGGTCGCTGAACCATTTGTGCTTCTTGATGTCGTCAGCCCCAGCCTTGAGGCACCCGTAGCGCTTGGTAAGGTCGGCGAGGAGGAGTTTCTTGATAAGCGCCTTGACGTTCCTGTCGATGTACCTAGGGAAATTCAACTTTCCGGCGAGGATCTGCTGGTAGATTCCCATGGGATCGTCATCGACGAAGGGGGGCTGTCCAGCGAGCATCTCGTAGACCAGAATACCGAGCGTCCACCAGTCGACGCCCTTTCCGTGTCCCTTGTTCAGCAAAACCTCGGGGGCGATGTATTCGGGGGTGCCGCAAAGGGTGTAGGTCTTGAAAGCAACACGCTTGGCGAATCCGAAGTCGGTGATTTTTAGGTAGCCCGTGGAGTCAAGGAGCAAGTTTTCAGGCTGCACGGGTAGAGGGGGCGCGGGGT